>JASANG010003195.1:0-144646 GCA_030248215.1 Enoplolaimus lenunculus
TCCTAACCATAATCCTAAGCATAATCCTAAGCATAATCCAAAGCATAATCCTAAGTATAATCCTAAGCATAATCCTAAGCATAATCCTAAGCATAATCTGAAGCATAAGGGTGCAACCGGAGGTGAAAAATACCGGAGACGGACGTCAACGAAACATGCCGGAGGCGGAGGTGAGGCGAAATTAGGTAGTAAAAATGATGGGTTATTAGCTAATTTGAGCCAATATCTGCAAAATTTGTTAAGTTGTTTGGTTTTACGCTAATGTTTTGCCAAATTTGCGCAATTCTTTCGAGAAAATTGTGACAAAAGTCAATTGAAACGCGCTGAACAGATAAATTTTGCAAAATTATGCAAAATTTTACTACCGAAATTGCCGGAACCTCCGGCAAAAATTCCACCGGAGCCGGAACCAGAGGCCGATTTTCTGCCGGATCCGGAGGCAGACTTCCGGTTATACCCTGCTAAGCATAATCCTATAAGTATAATCCTATAAGCATAATCCTAAACATAATCCAACATAATCCTAAGCACAATCCTAAGCATAATCCTAAGCATAATCCTAAGCATAATCCTAAGCATAATCCTAAGCATAATCCTAAGCATAATCCTTAGCCGAATAGCCAGATTTTAGGCAACAAATGGCTGAGTTTATAAGATTTCGAGTTACCAAATGTCAGACGTCGAGTTGGGCAGGCAACATAATATCGCAAAACATCGAAATCCCGAGACCAGTCGAGCCTCCAGCGGTGAATTTAATATTCATATTTCAGTCATAATCAACTCGTCAACAACATTAATATCAACAGCCCTCAAAACCACATTTCAACTGTATCTCGTTGCTCAACGCCGTATTCAATCCAAGATCAGTTCAAAATTACTCAAACGGTAGATTCAACATTTTACTCCGAAGAACCCCTAATCACAACAGAGCGACTGATATCTGAGTTACGTCCACCTGTCACAAATAACAATCATTACCCCACGTCTGCACTGCAAATTAGCAATTTTTATACCATCCCCTCGGATCATAAATCGCATAACAGTATGATTGTTTGCAAAGCAATTCGTGCAGTACTGCATGCACTTACTGTGTTGTGTTCGTTGGTTGCAGTTGCACTTATCATAACCTCGCTGGTTGGTACACGATGGAGAACATTGCATGATCGCAAAACTAGCGTAAGTCGGCATCAGCGGTTATCATCAATGGCCGGATTGAAAACCGGACCGATGCGACATATAATAGTGGACGAAACGAAAACTTGCGTTCTCTCTAAAAGCTTAAACTAATTTGATTTAAGCTTAAGCTAATCCACCAGTATGAAACTAACTTTTCTAGATGAACTAAACTAACAGGTAGGTGTATGCTTAAACTCATTCAAATATATTACATATTTTCAGTTTAAGCTAAACATGCTGAACTGTTAGATACACGACTGCACTTGTTACTTTATCTAAAAATAAGTTTACTTAAACTCGTGTTAAACTTAAAAACACGCTAGTTTAAGGAAAACTTAAGATTCTAGTTTAGTTATTCTTTAAGATTCTAGTTTAGTTATTCCGTCCAGTTATATAAGTTTTACTTAAAGTGATACCCAAGTTTAGTTAAGCTGTAATTTAAGTTAAAGTTTTTAGAGAGTACGAAGCGCGCGAGAAGCCAAACGCAATTTTAGTGCTAAATAAATTTACAAATTTTTTTGGTTTGTATCGTTGTTTGGGCCGGATTGGCCAGTGTGCCTCTACTTAGATTCGCCAGCGAATCATATCACTGCAAAGTAGTGAAAAATATTTTTTGGATGGGGAGAGAAATAATTTCAGTGAATGCCTAAAATTTTGTAAAGTCTGCCCGAAGAATTTCAGAAGATTTTTAAAAAAGGTGCGAAATGAGCAAAAATCTGAACGCCATTTTAGTCGTAAACATTAATACCAAATCATGGTTTCGGTCCCTATTGGATGGCCTAAGCCGGGGTGTGGGGTGTGGCGTTCGGCCTTCGCTAGATCCGCCAGTGGTGACACTATTGATTTAGATAATTTCAGGACAAAACTGATTATGGATTATGGAAGCATTGCGCATCCCAAACCAGTTCTGGGGCCGAATATACTTGCGCTTTGAAAAAGCCAATGCCTGAACCGGAAGAAGATGGCACGTATCACAAATCGCATAAAGAAAACATTGCTCAGCAAAAATATATGACAGGTAACTTCAGATTCGGCCGGCGAATTTTATTGCGGAACTTGAGTTGTATCCGGGTGCTGGTGTTCCGGTTTGTTTCAGGTATTTTCGCCGAAAAACTCCGGGTTCGGGTTTTCGCTTTGAAAATTCCAGGTCCGGGTTTTGGCTTGAAGGATTCTGGGTCCGGGTTTTGACTTAAAACAGTCTGGGTCCGGGTTTTGGCTTAAAACATTCTGGGTCCGGGTTTTGGCTTAAAACATTCTGGGTCCGGGTTTTGGCTTAAAACATTCTGGGTTCGGGTTTTGGCTTAAAACATTCTGGGTCCGGGTTTTGGCTTGAAAATTTCCGGGTCCAGGTTTTGGCTTAAAAAATCCGGGTCCGGGTTTTGGCTTGAAAATTTTTTTGAGTTTTAGGTTTCAGTTAAAAATTCCGCGTCCGGGTTTTCGCTTAAAAAATTATGGGTCCGAGTCCGCGTTTTCGCTAGAAACCATTCCGGGTGCGGTTCCGTGTCATATGTACCGGACAAAATATCCGGAATAAAAGCATCTGCCGCAAAAGGGATAATGTGAACAACCTGCAAGTTCGCTCAATTTATTGCAGCCGCGTTCTCATATGGCTGATGAAAAATGCAAGTTCTGTGTGCAATTTGCAGCTCCAAGTTCTCGCAGCAAAAACTTGCACGTGTGAATAGGGCTCAAATTTTAATTTATAATTTTTTCTAAATTTTAGAATGGGACAAACAAACGATTATTTTGCTCAGTGTTTCTGCTGGCGTCGGTCTGTTAGCGTTCGCTCTTGGTGCTGTTGGACTCGCCGTTGATTGCTGTAAATATCAACCAATATTAAGATATGTCTGTATCGTATGGGTTGTGCTTCAATTCTGCACTGGTAAGTAATAATTGGTAATTCTTTACAAGCCCCCTGTAACCAGGAGTTGTTGCTAGATTTGGACACAAAAATTCTCCAAGACCCCTCAACGATTTACAGCTCTGATCCTAGCTTAATGCTATACTCAAATACGATTGGCTGATACGAAAATTACTCATATACGATTGGCTGATACGAAAATTTTTTTCTAAATGGCAAAGTAATCGCCACTTCGGAATTGTGCTGAATTACAACTTGGGCTACGACATCCAAAAACTGATATGAACCAGGAAAAAATGGCGAAAGCCCAAAATTTTGAAATGTTTATTTTGTTTTCAGCTGTTCTTTGTTTCGCTGGAGTGGTTGTTTACTTGAGTTATTCATTCAAGGAAGAATATCGCTTTATGTCATTGCATGGAGATCACGTTAAGGTAGGAACATTAATACTTAGAATATTTCTAGGCAAATTCATACGTCACCGTTTTTAACTGCGAAAATTTGCAATTACAAGGCGATTAGTACAGGTAAGTTTGATTTGAAAACAAAAAAGTCACAATACCGATGACGTCATACTTGTCGTGTGACGTCATACGACGTTGCACGTCATTAAAAATTGAAATGTTGTTCCATGCGGCAATAAACGTGCGTTGTGGCGCACGGACGGACGGCGCCGGACGTCATCAAAAGTATAGCGTCACCCTACGAATATTTACCGAGGAGGTCGGCAAAATGTTTTCTTCTACAGAATTCTGTTTATGATGTCGAAAAATTTTGGAAGGTAGATGCAGTGGCTTACCGCTGAAATTTTGATTGGAGGGCTGCATCCTGTCAGGCCCGTGCCTTTGGCTTCCATCTAAAAGCCAGCTTAGAATCCTTTAGCAGTGTGGATCTCAATTTTTGGGGAGGTTGCTCACGCTCCAATGTTTCGTCTAAAGCTTTGTGACATTCGCTAGCGAAGCGTGCGAGATACCATATGTTCCAATTGAGGATGGTGTAGCACCCCCCTACCCGCATCTCGGTACTCCCCTGGCCTTGGGTCTAAGTAAACCAAAAACGTTTAGCAGTGACGGATCTAAACTTTTTGTGGCATGACATTTTCTAAGCTTCACTAATTGGGTTCGAGACCAATTTCAGAGTTTTCTTTTAGGCTGTCTAAAATTTTTGGCGGGTTGAGTAACTGAGCAAGACCGAATTGCTCGCCACGTGAGCACAACTTGAAAAATTATCCCGAGCGAAGCGAGCGAGAAAGCTTGACACTATTGTCTTTAACTCTAGCACAGAACTTCTGTTTGAAGTTTTTGGTGGCGAATTTTTGCATATCAGATATTTCTAGCCGCTAGGAGATAAAACAAAGTGAGCGAACCGTTTGCAACCAGGATTGAGTCTGACTGTTGAATAATTAGCGAGCGAAGCGAGCAAGAAGCTATACATTGTTTCAATATTAAATGCCTGTGTAACAGTTTCGAAACGTTTCGTTATCCAGCCCCCGGCGTTCCATCTCAGTACACCCTTACACGCTGCAACCGCAAATTGTGTCTGCAAAACTATTTCAAACATGCAAGTTGCAGTTGCGAGTTCTCGCTAATAACAACTACATCTAAATAGGGCTTCAGAAATACAGACTCGTAGCCAGAGGCGGCCAGAGGTATCTCAGCCCCGCCTGGACGACGTTTACCTCCTTATAAAACTTGTAGTCTTGCTTGTAAGTTATCGAAAAACCCTTGTATGCCCCTCCTGAAAAATGTTTTGTTCATTTCAGCTCGACTACGACGATTCATTTTGGCACTGCGTAATTGGTGTTATAATGCACGCAGTTGCGTTCATATTCAGTTTGATCTCAGCGATTATAATGTGTCTATTTGCAAGCCGAGAAAAATTTGATTATATTGAAGTCCCACGCAGTGCGCATGGTGGACATGCGATTGTGTCAAATGTGTGAATTTACCCGACACGACCGTCTCTGACAGCGGTCCAGCCAGGGTTGTTTTTTCCGGAAAAAAATTATACCGGAAAAAATGAAAAAATAGCTTTTTTCCATTTTTTTCCGGAAAAAATGGAAAAAATTCATTCTTTGTTTGAGTGGTCGGTTATACCACACTTAGACGGCGTTTGCTCAAAAATGTTTGCATATTAAAACGTTTTGCATATTTGAGCTTCTGATGACATCCCCTGATCATTCCATTGGGAAAAACACCATTTTTCCGGTAGTTTTTTCCGGCCAACAACCCTGGGCCCAGCGGTATATAACCCCACAAAAAATTTTTCTTCGAAATACATTTTTTCTAGTAAAATTGCGGTGTCTTTTGGATCTAAACGGCATTTCTGCCAGCCCAGAATTTGTTACAAAAATTACGTTACTGATATTTTGTTATATTTATATACATCTATATTATTAAAGCTTGAACACACCACATACGTATTTTGGGCAACGTTCCAACTGATTTATATTTAGGTGTGTGTGATATGCAAATTAGTTAATATGATTTTTAGTGATATACAAAGATGTAAGTGAAATATTTATTGTTTCAACAGTGTTTTTTCCAATTTTATGCTATAGACTGGGTAAAAAACTTTGATTTAAATGGAACGTTTCAATTTGGGGCGTGTATTTTCGTGTTTTGAAGGTTTGGGGGTGAGATGTCCAGTGGCATCTGTCCAACAAGCTCACCCAAGATTGAAATTTGAGTTGAAATTGAATGGACAATTAAAAAATTTGCGACAACAATGTTTAAAATAAGAGAAGAACATTGAATGATCCAGGCAGTGCCGGAGCATCCACCGCCATACCCCCATTTGATGGACCCTATCTCTAAACGGGCCCCACTCTAATTGGTTGAAACAAAACCGCCGATGTTCTAAAATGCGTCTATAGTGTTTCGCTCGTTTTGACCGCGAGTTTGGGGATCCCACAGTAGAATTTTGAAAAATCTCACACCTTTGTCTGGTCCGGCACTGGATCCAGGTACCACACGGGCATATGGTTTCGGGTTTTTTTTTGTTTGAAGGATATTTATTGCTGGAAAAATATAATGTATTTCTACATTAACTGTTTACCGTTACGAATATCGATGTGGTATAGCTAAAGTGTAATAATGTCTTGGGAACTGAAATATCAGCGTAATGCGAAAAATTAATATTTGATTATAGGAAAAGCAGTTTGTAACTGTATTCAATTGACCAATGTTACTTTTAGGGCCACAACTCTAGATTAGACGTATACCTAAACCTAAAAAACCTAAGCGTTGCAAAAGCGTATTCTTAAGCTTAGCTTAAGTCTAAGCCAAAGCGTTGCAAAAGCGTATCCCTAAGCTTAATAAGCCTAAGCCTAAGCGTTGCAAAATCGTATTCCTAAGCTTAAGCCTAAACCTCAGTGTTGCAAAATCGTATTCCTAAGCTTAAGCCTAAACCTCAGTGTTGCAAAAGCGTATCCCTAAGCTTAATAAGCCTAAGCCTAAGCGTTGCAAAATCGTATTCCTAAGCTTAAGCCTAAGCCTCAGTGTTGCAAAAGCGTATTCCTAAGCTTAAGCCTAAGCCTAAGCGTTGCAAAATCGTATTCCTAAGCTTAAGCCTAAGCCTCAGTGTTGCAAAAGCGTATTCCTAAGCTTAAGCCTAAGCCTAAGCGTTGCAAAATCGTATTCCTAAGCTTAAGCCTAAGCCTAAAAGCGTTGCAAAAGCGTATTCCTAAACCTAAGCCTAAGCGTAAAAATAAGCGTTAATCGTAATCGTAAGCCAGAGACCACAAACATAGTCTAAACTGTAATCCTACTCAATTTCAGTTGTGAGAAAATGGGAAGGTCCTAAAAGTAACATTGGTCTTGGCACATGTACACATCAGGCGCGGAACGTTTTTCTACGGGACTGCAATAAGACATAATTTTGTTTTGCTTAGGCTTAAATTTAAAAATATGCGTATACTACTGTTACGGCCCTGTTCTATGAAACGGTTGAATCTACAATTGTTGAGTCTCATATGTTTGTTTTTTGGTATTGCTTTTATATGTTATGTTAGTATTTTTATTAATATTTTAATATTAATATTGCCGGATATATTTATTTTTTCTAAGATATATACTACAGCAAATAGCTATGCATAAAACATTTTAGCGTTCCAAAACACAACCGGAAGTAGGCTTTGTGTTTGCTTTCGGCAAAATTAGAAGCTTTCGGCTCCGGGTATTCTATAAATCCGGTAACAAAGGTGAAATGCGGGAGGGGGGTGCTGGGAAAAATTTTAAGATCAGCTTGACCCCTAAGTTCGTCTCGGAAAATCCAGATAATTGGCCAAAACAATGTTAATTAGCAAGAAAACTTTAAGTATTACTTGTAAAACGGTTTTGCATATATTTCTTTGCTAAAATTACATTTCAAAATTTGCAATTATTTTCATTTGTTTTTCTTTATATTTTTTGCTGTTTTGATATTATGTGTGTTAATTTTAATATTTTGTTAACAGTTGCTAGTTTTTGTTGTTAATCAATCAGAAAAAAGGTATTCGCGGATACATTAGAAGACGTCTTGAAATACTGAAATATGCAAAATTTTCAAAATCTGATCATTTTGATAAAATTAGAGTAGGAAAAATAACTGAAAACATCTGCAGCGGTAGCTGTATTAACGAGATTTGTCTGAAACAATCAGAATAATTGCAATTTGCAGTAGTGACTGATTAATGTATATATGTTGGAAGTTTTATATATATATTGTACCAGTATTAAATAAAATTTAAATATATAAAATATTTTATGATTCGCATGTTTGCACTGATATTTATATTTATATATTTATGTCATATCCCCAAACAGCTATTTGGCTCCGATTGGATACTGGAACGTTTCAAACGACAATTGCTGTGCGGTGCAGCTCAAACAACTAGTGGAATGAATACTAGTTTTGATCGGTTGTTCAGGTTTGACTATATTCGAGAATACTGACTTACACAGTAATTATTTGGATGTACCATATTTGCAAACTATAAATTGAAGAATGTTTATATTCTGTGAAGAATTACAGTTACTGATAATTGGCTAATCAGAACAACAGTAATAAAAACAGCATTGCCTACATAACGTTGTATCCGATTAAACGTTACGGTACACGCTTACAAAGGTTCGTTTGTAACAAACTTTGTTTACTTTATACTTTGCAAACATGTTAAAGGCAAATAATTATTTTGCAAGTCAGTTTTCTCGAATACATTCAAGTCTGAACAACGAATCACGAACAGTAAGCATTCCAGCAGCTGCTTGGTCTGTACAATCCTCCAATCAAAAGCAGTTTGTATCCTAAGTACTTGTTTGCGCTGCTCCGAACAGCAATTGTCGTTTGCCATTTTACAGGTTTTCGAAGTTCCATTCATTTATGTCCCAGGCTAAAATACGTATACTTAAAAATTGACTGCAGTGGTATGACGATAATTCGTCGCCCGATATCTTGTAATCCGAAATTTTATTGACTCGAAAGTTCCAAATGTGATTACTTAAAGTTATATATACATTTGTCTAAAACATACATATTTGTAAGCCTATATAGCGCAATGTTCAGTATAAAAATAAACACTAACACTAAACCTAAACCTAAACCTATGCCTAAAGATTAGCGTTAAACCTTAAAGGGCCCGTGTATAAAACAGGGCCGGATCGTTTTCCGGAGGGGCTATAATATAGTCAGTTTAAACTTTAGACTATTTTTTGCTTAGGCTTAGGCTTAGGCTTAGGAATAGGCTCATCCATATGCTTAGGCTAAGGATTATGCTTAGGCTTAGGAACATGCTTATACTACTGTTCCGGCCCTGTTATGCACATGGGTCCTTTAAAGCCTATGCTATCTCTAGCGAAACCGGGATGCCCCTAAAAGTAACGGGTCAAACTTGTGGGCCGATATCAAAAAGAACTTAGACTTTTTAAACGTTTAAAGGAAACTGATTTGCATATCTGATCGCTTGCTAAATATATTTTTTCCGAATTTATTCTCATTTTTCTGTCTCCCAAAACAACAACTTGCATACCACAAACCAACAACTGTTTACAATACGGGCATTTCAATCAAAATAAGTTAGTCTTTTTTAACAATTCTCTTATACAAAAGCTTGTACACTTTTACTATCTTTTATATTTTATTTTTGAGTGAAAAAACACAAAATCATCAGCGTTTGTAGCTAAAATTTGGTTCACACCAGGGTGTATGGAAATTATCGTATTAAGCACCTACCCGTACACTTTAAATATTTCAAAAATTTAAACACAAAATTTTTAATTACAAACCCTACTTAAAACTATCTGAGGTTCTATCGGGAGCTTATATGTGAAAGAATATATATTTTTTTCTCGCTGCTTGCGAATACCAGTACACGAATATGTACGGCACACCATATATATGGGGCGTCAACGTTGTGGTACCCCCAGTCACAACGAACCTGTTACAATTGCAAGCTGAAGGGGCGCAAAATTTAAGGTTTCGGCATCGGCCCAGGCCTTGTAGGGGGGAACCAAAGTCTTTGGTTGTCGCGGAAGAAAATAACCAACTGTTTTAAATGCAGAAAATATATTTTAGCTAATTTTGCGGGGTTGCGCAAAAACACTGGCACGTCGGTAGAACCGGCACAATTTTTTTCGGTTCATGTTACTTTGGCCCATGTTAAGATCAGGGGCGGAACGTTTTTCTGCGTGACTGCAATAGAGTAAGCTAATAAGCTTTAGACTATTTTTTGCTTGGCTTAGGCTTAGGCTTAGGAATATGCTCATTCTCACGCTTAGGCTTAGGCTTAGGAATATGGTTGTAATACTGTTCCGCCCCAGTTCTTTACAGTGGCCGTTACTTTTAGGGCCGTATCGTTTTTGCAATAGAGTAGGATTTGATTTTAGACCAGTATTTTGTTTAGGTTTAGGCTTACGAATATGTTTATTAATACTGCACGCTGGAAAACGGGTACACTTTTTTGGTCCCTGTTTTACTTTTGGGCCGCACCGTTTTTGCAGTAGAGTAGGATTTTATGCCGGAAAGTAGGATATGATTTTAGACTATTGAATGATTTTGCTTTACTAGAGGTGGGGTCGCTGTCACATGAATACCTGTAAATCAAAATATAAGGGGAAAATGTGTAATGCCGCATACATAAAGTGACATGGTTCGCACCGGTTGTACCCCCTCTAAACAAAAAGGGGTAGGAAAAAACGCAACGCGTGCCGAGTACATTCTTTTCAACACAGAATATGTCCAGTTGCACACTCTTGTTAAATAGTGATTATCCACTGTTGGTATTTATACACTGTGCCGAAATCAAAGTTGTAATTAATATAAGAGCATACCCGGCCCATAGCCAGCTCACCTTGCTAGGACTGTGCTAAAAAATTTTAGGATGGGCATTCAAGGGTTTTCAATGACTTAACTTACAGGCAAGGATGAAAATTTTCTAGGGGGGGGGCAAAAATTTTCCAATGGGGATGAGTCCCCCTGGCCACCTTTTGGCTACGGGCCCGGAGCCTACGCGATTGGTCAATTAATGTAATTGCATATAATTTAAGTAATTTGTTGTTGTTTTTGTTTATATATTTCTCTTGCAGAAATAGTCGATTTTGAATGCATTGTATAAATAGAAAAAAATTTGTTGCTAATTCACACATATTTAGCATAAGTTACGGGTATACAGTATTCGTTGTGTTTCGTGATTGAGGCATGGCAAACGTTTACATGCGTATGCGGCGCTCTAGCGCTCCGCCGTCATCGACGGACCGAAAATGGGGATTCAGTTTGAACAAAAGTGGGCCACTCAATGTCACATATGTAAGATAATATGCTCTTCGGGCCCGTAGCCAAAGTGTGGGACCTGATAGGATGCTCTCCGGGCCCGTAGCCAATGTGGGACCTGATGGGATGCTCTCCGGGCCAAGTGGACCTGATGGGATGCTCTCCGGGCCAAGTGGACCTGATGGGATGCTCTCCGGGCCAAGTGGACCTGATGGGATGCTCTCCGGGCCCATAGCCAAAGTAGGACCTGGGGGATGGGAGGCTCCGCCCTCCTGGAAAAGTTCCACCTTGCAGATTATCAACCTTGCTTGTAAGTCGTCGAAAACCATTATATGCCCCTCTTGAAAAATGTTTAGCCCCTTTAGCAAAGTGAGCTGGCTACGGGTCTGATGCTTTCGCAATTGCATGAATTGATATACTTAATATGATTTGCCTAATTTTAGAACGCTTACAATACTAAAATTTTAGTTAAAATTTATCATTTCCTTCAGCCAAAATCAGGCCTGGTAACCATACAAATTATTTGTAGCTGAAAAGGAAAGCTAACAATAACTTTATCGGATCCGGCAGTAAATATGTCCTTAAGGATCGATTTCACCCCTCCCCCCCTTATCATCGTAGTATCGACCCTGGCTCCTCAACTAAGGTCGATCTGAACTTAATGGCAATGAATTTAGGATGTCCGCCTGGGAAAGTTTCAATGAATCAGTTTTGAAATCACGACACTGGCTCAAATTTTGTCTGATGTATGATAAAGCAGCACCCTCCCTATTTTACAAATATCTGGACGGGTTTTAGATATAGCAAAGGCCAAGTCCAGTAGCGGAACCTGACAGTGGCGTATGCCCCCCGTCGAAAATTTTTTTATGATATGGTTTTAGGTCCGTACAAATTGTACCTCTCAGGAAATTGCATATATATAGCATTCAGTAATAATTGCGTTTCATAACTTTTACCAATACACCCCCTCATCAGAAATTTTTGAACTCGCCGCTGTCCAAATCCAACCCCCTGAACGATATACTCTCGGTAATCTAGAGAAACGGACTCATGTACCCTTTCTTCGACACTTAAACCTTATATTAGGTGACCCATGTAAAGATTAGGGGCGCAACGTTTTTCAGTTGGAAGCTTAAGCTTTAGACTATTTTTGCTTGGCTTAGGCTTAGACTTAGGCTTAGGCTTAGGAATAAACTCATTCTTACGCTTAAGCTTAGGCTTAGGCTTAGGCTTTGGAATATGCTATAATACTGTTACGGCCCTGTTGTTTACATTGGCCTATTAGGTTAAGGCCTAATAAATGTAGGTTTTTAGGTTCAGGTATAGGCTTCGGCTTAAATTTAAGCTTAAGTAAGCTTTATTTTTGAACTGAAACCTAAACCTTAGCCTAAAAATGTGCGAGAAAGTGTACTGGCTTTTGTTCTAGATTAAATACTAAAATACTTTAGATAAAACTATGTAGTATTTTGAATTCATTAACTGCACTATAACCTTAAATGTAGATTTTAGAATGTCCAATATTTATATTCGCATGCGACGGAGTGACCCGTCAATATCTTGGGGGTTTGGGGTCAGCCAGTCAGGGTTGGTCACTGTTTCACATGTAAGCTTTGCATGTTTTTATTTAAGTATGTTAACCCTTTCACTCATAGAGTATACTATGACCAACTAAATACAACTGTACGAGCAATACGCACACTGTGAGCAGTGTTTAACATTTATAACATATATGCGCAGTGCAAAATCTATACAAGACGTGTGAGCCTACTCGGGCTCAAGCGTCAAGCTTCTAGAGCTAGTGGTCATCGTAAACGTCTCCCACACGTGAAGCCGGGGTTCGAATCTTTACCTTGAAATTACATATCATAAGAAATTGCCAAATATTCATGTGAGAAAGGGTTAATATTGCCTGGGTTTCTGAAATCTTAAGTATTTGCTTAAGTTATGTGTAAGTAAATGTTTAAGTCGCCGACTTAATCAAATACTTAACTGTTCGAACAAAAACAGATAAATGCTATGAGCCACTGTTTATACAAAGTAATAGATTTGCTTAAGATTAAAGGTGCACCATTAGTCTACGATTTCAGTTAGACCAAGGTTAGTATGTCTTCTGTGATAATTTGTTATATATTAAATTTAGTCAGCGACTTAAGTATTTATTTAACTTCATTAAGTACAAAGTTTTATTTATGTAGGGTTTCAAAAACTCAGCCATTATCCACCCTCATAGCCAACCGAAATGCCGCTGAAAGCAAAAAATATCACGAGGAACTTGTGGAAATTCAACCAGCTTTGCAGGCAGTATTAACCTTTTCAAGTGGGGCCAATTTTTTAAAGGCTATTGAGCCCCTTTTCCAAAAACCTAGGCCCGTCTTCAGAAATAAGTGACCAGAATAAGGGGTTAATACGAGTTGTTTCCTGTTTTGAGTCCCAATCCATAAGAGTCCGTATCCCTAATATTACGAAACCGCAAGCGGATAGAGTTCCTGAATCCTAATTATAGTCCGTAAATGTCAATTATCCTCAATTGTAGTGTATAAAACTCCAGGACCAAATAGAGTTAAATTCAAAACTTAAAGCATATTGAAATGTTGAAAGTACAAGCCTAAGCATAACCTTGCATTATCAATTTAACTTTTGATATAGTCAAATAAATGTTTAACGGATAATTGCAGTAACGGATAAATATCAGTAACGAAAGGCAGCGGCGCATGGGTTAGAAAGAAATAACAGTCCGTAATCGAATATCAAAGGGGGTACTCTCTGGAGACGCCAAATAAATATCAGTCCCCCCTCTTATTCGGGTCACCAGTGTAAATGATAAGGTGTGTAAAATTTGAAGGTTTTTTAAATAGCTATAATACTTCATACAACAACTATTATCAACTGGTAATAGATGCTACACACATTTGAGAATACTGTCACCTAATACATCACAGGTCCGGCCTTAAAAGTTAAACAAGCCTACGAATACAGTGTAGATGATCATTTTACACGGGTTGAAATTTACTCAACTTAATTTATGTTTTACTTTTTTTAAGGTTGAACCTGGGAGCTTAGCGGAACGCGCTGATATGCAACTTGGCGATAAACTGGTCGAAATTAGCGGAAGACAGTGCGAGTCGTGGGACAACGCTAATCACGCGATCAAAGGTACCGGAAATTCGCTTGATGTTGTTGTACAAAGGTATTTGATGATTTTCTGTTTTAATTTTTTGAACCGATTCAAGTCATTGGCATTATTACTTTTTGGACCGTAACAGTATACCGCGATAAATGGGGCGTCAAATTGACTCTCTCCGAAATAGGCTTTTCCGGACTACACAAACTGAGTCAAAATTTGACTTGGCCACTGTCAAACGTGCAATTGAGTGAGTCGAATTTGACTCTGGCAGAGTCGAATTTGACTCACTTTGTGTAGTCCGGAACTGCCTATTTCGGAGAGAGTCAATTTGACTCACCATTCATTGAAGTGTAGATTATGCATTGAAATTGCTAGTTTTGACTTTCTTGATGTATATTTAAGGTTGATTTGCATATGTATTGTATATATGCAGAAAACAGCAGTATTGAGTGTATAACAGTAACCTAAAGGCGTTGCATTGGCTAAATTTTTCTGTGTAATTTACATTCTGCCCGAAGACAAGACGCTGCGGTCTAGCCGATTTGCAGGTTGTCTCAGCTGGAATGGCGGGCAGCATCGTCGCTCGAATCGGGGTTCAAGTCTTGTTTGTGGGTGTGCAAATTGAACCACATATACAGTTTAAGAGCAATCAAAATATGATATAGGAAAGAACTTAGGTTATGTAAAGTCAAACCAAATACAAAGAAAGACACAGTTTTGTGGCAGGAATCAATTTTTTTTGAAGAAATATACTTAGAATTGCAAATATACAACCATGTTGTATAGTAAAACTGATTGGTGTCATGAGCGGTCGGCAAAATCAGAGCTTGATTCGTGTGTCATAACTTACATTAGATACAAAAATTACGTCTCGCTTCTCGCTTGTTTCGCTCGGCTAAGTTGTTGTTTAGTGTTCATTTTTTGAAAATCGTCCCTGAGGCACAGTTCAAACGAAAACACGTCATCGTCATATTCCCCAAGTTAATCAGCTCAAAGCTAAAGGTAGTAAAAATTGCGCAAACCTTCACAATTACACAATTTGCTGACCCGGGGCGGGTTCCGGTTTGGTGATTTTGACAAATCAGTTCGCGTATACAGAAACGTTTTGAGACTGTTACACAGGGATTTAATACTGAAACAATGTATAGCTTCTTGCTCGCTTCGCTCGTGAATTCTTCAAAGGTCACACTATAAGTCGGGGTTACGAGCTTTCGTATGCTCTGTTTTAACTCCAAGACTTAAAATGCACCTGCATAGACCCTAAACTGAACTACTGTACTGGTGTTAAAGGTAATAGTGTGTAGGTTTTCGCTCTCTTTACTCGCGATATTCTATTCAAATCATGTTCACGTAACAAACAATTGGATCCGGCCCAGTTATTCAACCCATCAAAAATGCCTTGGGACGTAAACAAAAACTGTGAAATTGATCTCTGAGCCGACCAGGAAAGCGGGACCAAATTTCATATTTCACGCCACAAAATTGAGATGGGTCACTGCTAAAGGTTCTAAGGTCACTTATAGTTTGAAACTATAGGGGGAACCTGGCAGGATGGGGTGAGGCCCCCTAATTCAAATTTCTCGGTACGCCACTGCTCGAACTTTTCTTTTAATTAAACTGTAGCATTCGGGCGAACAAAAATGCTAAAAATGTAACCTGATTTGTTACTCAGCTTCGGGTATATGTGATGTGTTGTTGTTTGCGATTCTTCGGAACAGTGTGCCCCGTCTGCTTGACCCTTTCATGGATTGCTTGTTGTATTTCATAATTTCAACGCATTTTTTTGTTATTTTTTGCTTTATTTTTGACGAAATATTTTTACGTTGTTCGGTTTGTTTTTATATTAATTTTTAGTCATTCAAAGTATTGTTTTCGACCAATTTTTTTTCTTATTTTTGATTGCGACATTTGTCAATTTATGTGCCATTTTCTGGACAATTTTTTTCATTTTTTGTATAGTTTATTTATTTTTTATGTTTTTTGTTTTATTAGAATGTTTTTTTTCAAACCAATTATCCTGTTTTAATATATTACTTTATTTTTATAGATTTCAGTTTTATTTTCATCCCTATTTTTTCAATATGTTTTGCGTTTTCAGGCCGACCAATATCCTGTTCGAAAACGCGTCACGCCCTTGGAGTGCGGTCAAATTCGACACCGAACGCAACTATCGTCAAATATCGTCATCCTCAGCGACCAAAGCAATCACGAGTGGAGGCGGAACGGGAACATCGTACGGAACCAGATACGGAAGCGGAACTGCCGGCGGTTCCGGTTCCGGTCACTTCCGGTCAACGTCATCAAGCGAATACGATGACGAACGATATCGATCATCGTCAGCGTCAAGCGGATATCGTCATATGACGTCATCGCGAACCGACTATTTGTCATCATGCTATGACCGGAAACCGGAACCAGTTGCGCTTACGGCGGCACCAGCGTTGTCTCCACTTCCGGGTCCACCTCCAGCCGCGGCTACTCGGCGCACGGAGTTTGTGGAATCAATTGTGGAACGGCCAGCGCCTCCCGTCCGCCATACGGCGAGAGAGTATGAAAAGGTAATGAACTCATCTGTTAACCTTGTTATTAACGACAGTGATGGAACCAGGGCATGTATTCTCAAATATGTACAGCACCAATCACCAGTTGATGATAGCTCTGGAAACTCTTGAACCAGTGAACTCAGCGGCTGTAAATTCAGAGCAGTTTTCACATACAATTTGTTCTTCTTCTGTAGCAATTTTAAGTTCAACAGCTGCAATAGTTTGTGAGTTTGAACACCTACGATGAGTTGCTATACAGATTTGAGAATAAGCCCTGGATTTCATTTTGGAAGGCAATAGATTTCTGTTAAAGTTTATTACGAACAACGAATAAAAAACGTATTGATCACAAGATAGCAAAGGGTAAATTAGGCAGCAAAAATCGCGCATTATAAATTCCATTGAGCTGATTTTAACTCACTATGACTTAAATCACTCAGACTGAGTTAGGCCTATCAGAACTCACAATTCTGAATTGATGCAACTCATTCTGTTTTAAATAATTACCTCCCACGGTGCTAACTCAACTCGCGATGAGAATCAACTCGACTCAGTGTGAGTTAAAGTTTACTTTTGTTAAACTCAGAAATTAACTAACTTTTCGTCTGAGTTTATTATATCAACTCATCGGAATTTAGAGTGTAGAAAATAGAGATGTGCCGACTCAAAAATTTTGCCAATGCCGATTCTTATTTTAAAATTTGACGATATCGAACCTTCATGCGCCGATACCGATAGTAATTTTAAATCATTAGTGTATATTACTAAATTACATGGTCATAAGCGCAATGACGTAAAACCTAACAACATTAACAACTATGACAACTGTAATTTCGCTCAATTTCATAGTATGCACATTAGGCATCTGCAAGTGTGTTGAATAACAACATCTCAATGACGTTAACTGCCAAGAAAATGACGTCATATACGACACATTTATTTAGTAAGCCGCTCTTAGTCATTCCTGCTGTAACCTTTGGTTGGATTGAAACGGGAGTCATTTTTTCGTTTGGGTCAATATTTGATTCCATTATTGGCCGTGTAAAAATGACCGGGGGGTTTCTTTTTAATTGGGGGTCATTTTTCCATCCGACAGACTACGAAAATCGGACCCTCATCAAAATGTGACCGGAGTCATTTTTGGGGGCTCATTTTTTCATGCGATACCGGGTCTCAGAAAAATTACTGGGATCATTTCCCATCCCTCCGTTAATAAAGTAAAATTTGTTCCTTGTCATCGTGTATTATTTGTGGTCCTTCGAAGTATGCGAATAAGTTTCAACCTCTGTCCACCACGATTTGAAATTCTTGTCGAAGCGTTGAAAAGACTTTTTGAGTTTTAAAAATACAACCCAGTATTGAGTGACCATGAATTCATATAATTTACTCTGTAAATTCCGATGAGGTGATTAATCAACTCAGAGAGAAAATTCGTCATTTCTGGTCATTTCTGAGTTAATAACAGGACACAGCCACTCGCTGTGTACTGATTTTATTCCGGATGAGTTGATTAATTAACTCAGAATGAGACAGCATTCTTACATTCTAAATTCTAATGAGTTAAATAATCAACTCTGACGGAAAGTTAGTTTATCTTTCTGTTAATTACAGTAAACTTTAACTCAATCTGAGTTGAGCTGATATTTTCTCTGAGTTGAGTTGTTTCCGGTGGAATTGAAATCAGAGTGAGTTGAACCCACTCAGATATATGAGTTCTAATAGTTCTAACTCAGACTGGCTGATTCAACTTATCCTGAGTTAAAATCAACTCACTGAAATTTACAGCGTATTTGAACCGCATTTGGTTGTATTGGCTTAAAACGATGTGCCTTAATAAAAATTACGGATCCAAGGCGCTTTTTAAAATTTGTGTCCAGGTAAGGTATTATGCGCCAACACCCCCTGGGCCGGAGCAACCACCCCGACACCCCTATTTGGAAACCCTACCCCTAAGAAAGGTCCCCAATAGAACAAAATTTGTAACAAAAACCTTGAAAAATGTTTTAATCATCGCTAGGGGCCCCACCCCGAAATTTATTTTTGGAGGCACCACCCGACCCAGCTGCGGTGGCACTGATTACACCATTTTATAAATTTTGCCCATTCAAATGAATACTCACGTTTTTAATTTTCAGAAAATGACCACGTACATCCGGAACCCGGAAATGTGTTGGCGACCGTACCAAGATCAAATCTACGGAACGCGATCGATAACCGGAACCACAACATCGTTGTCACGTCGGTCACTTCCGCCTTTGAGTGATCTGTTGACCACTTCGATGACCGCAAGCACAATCAGTCATTATCGACCATCGAGTCGAAGCCCTGCCCCGCGATCGCTGACCCCTAAAGTTGGATTTTCAACTGCTACTGCCGCACCAGGTATGTGCTACTTGATCATGGGGGCTGTTGGTAGATGTGTGCGGTAAGTGTATGTAAAAGAATAGATTGCCATACATGTGTACATATACCGGAGTATGAAGTTTCAATCCACCTCATCATGTAGTGGTAGCATGTTTGACTTGAGTGCAAGAGTGCCCAAGGTTCGACTCCCGGCGTTGTCCTTAATATAACTTTGGCCGATGTAATAAAGATCAGGGGCGGAACGTTTTTCTGTGAGACTACTAAAGAGTTAGCTTAAGCTTTAGACGAATTTTTTGCTTGGCTTAGGCGTAGGCTTAGGCTGAGACTTAGGAATATGCTCATTCTTACGCTTTGCGCTTAGGGTTAGGCTTAGGCGTAGGCTTAGGAATATGCTTATAATACTGTTCCGCCCCGTTCTTTATTTTGGCGAAAACTTTGATCTAAGCCGAAGTCTATTCCCAATCTTAAAAATCTGAGTTTATAAGCCTTAATCTAATATAGGGGTTTCGTCTAAGCAACAATTAGTCAAAGTAAACGTTGCGTTTTGAAGAATTCACAAACGAAGCGACTGTTTGGCATTTATATCTTTTGTAACATTCGTAAAAACGGTTTTTGGTTCATAGATGAAGCCAGGAATTTGATCCTAAGGAGCGTAGGCTTTGTGAACCAACACTGAAACCAGTTTTCAATCGTTTCTTTAGGTTATTGTCGACATAAACTGCCCATTTTGCCAAGGGTTTCAACCCATTTTCCCCATCCCCGTATACCCTTTCTTACTCTCAGTGTCAATATTGCAGACGTACAACCTTAGTGAAAAGCCGACCAACGATGGCTCGGGTTCACTAGAAACCTTTTGGGCCTTTATGAAAAATTATGGCACTGTTTACAAATTATCCAAAATCTCGGGCGTACACTGCAAAAAGTGGTGAGTCAAATTGAGTCGCGTTGAAATAGGATCTACCGGACTACACAAACTGAGTCAAATTCCACTCTGCAACAGTCAAACGTGCGACTCAGTGAGCCGAATTTGACGCTGGCAGAGTTGAATTCGACTCAGCTTGTGTAGTCCCGTAGAGTCTATTTCGGAGAAAGTCAATCTGATTCAACATTTTTAGCTGTGTATGGTTGACTTTCAGACAATATCTTGTCCTCTTTAACCAATTAGACTCTCCGAAGGCCTACTTATAAATCGCATCGACTACCTAAAGCATAGTAGTGCTGTTTAAATTTTCAGCAATACCACTTGGCCCGCCACCGCCGCCGGCGCCCGCCGTCGACCTGGGTCAGCCATCGACGAAGTCTATGATTGCCCAATTCGAAGGCCGTGGCCGGTCCACCTCCGGCGGCTCAAGTGGCTGGACACGGACACGGACCGAAGAGACACGACAGTCACGATCGGGACCGCGTGTGTTTCATGCGCAGTACAACTCACCCGGTGGGTTGTACTCGCACAACGCTCGAGTGAACGCGTATTTGAGTCAAACTGGTGGCATGTTTGGCACTGAGTATGTGTTTCTGTGACACATTATTTATAAACCGCTGTACAAGCACCTATCATCAGTTAGTAATAGCAAGAATGAATGGTGGTACAAAATGTATCCAGCGCGCGTTGTATTTTCGCCCGACCCCCCTGATTTGTGTGTGTGGGGGGAGGGTGGTTGTCACACTCAATAAGTATAAATTTGTGAAAAACAAATAAATTGCTTAAGAATATAAGGGAAGCATTGTAGTGCCAGCAAAATTTGATTTATTTTAGTCAATTAAGCAAACTTGACCACTTCTAAATAATGGGTGGTCGGCCAAAAACGCAACGTGCGCTGGGTACATTCTTTTATATGCATACGTACACAGTTGCACACTCTTGTTATAAAGAGCATTTTTTGCTGTTGTTTATAGCAAGAGTGGATGATCACTCTAACAAGACTGTGCAACTACCGAAATTTGTGTGATACAAAATGTACCACCGGGCGTTGCAGTTTTGGCCCACCCCCTTTATTTAAAGGGGGGTAGTTGATGTTTAAAGCGTAGAATGCGCATGCTTTTAAAATTATAAACTGAGTTCGTTTTCAACTGCAACATTTCAAAGTGTAAAATTGAAAAAATTGTCAAACTTGTCCCCCACCTCTTTAAATAGGGGGCCTTAATTAAAGGGCGGGGGGTAGACCAAAAACGCAACGCGTGCCGAATACATTGTTTTCTACACAGAATGTACCGAGTTGCACACTAATAGTCGATGAACTCTTTAAACAAGACTATACAGCTTTGCCTAATCTTGCGTAGCACTAAATGTATCAGCGCTGGCTGAGTTATTGCACACGCCTATCTCATCTGGTGTGGGGTCGGGTCGACAAGTTATATCTTCAATACTCTACAGCCGCTACCATCGTTTCAGCGCACCAACCCGGAGTATAAGGTTTAGTCGTCGTGTAAAATTGTTATCGTCTTTAGTTTTTACTAAAATTCTTGCAATATTTCATACTTAATTTTATATTTTTGTTTAAATTTTGCTAATTTTCTTCAAATATTCTGAATTTTTCTTCTTTTTTTAAAACCTTCTTCGAGTTTTATTTTCCTGTCTTATTTTCAAAATCTAATTATAAATTTTGATATAACGTTATACTATATTTTTGCCATATAACGTTTAGTCTAAGCGTAAGCCTATGCAAAAAATTGTCTAAAGCTTTATACTTACTCTATTGTAATCTGACAGAAAATCGTTCCGCTCCTGTTATCTACTTGGAACATTTTAGTATTGGCGTAAAGCTTAAACATACTCTATTGCAGTCCCGCAGAAAAACGTTCCGCTCCTGATATCCGCATGGAACATTTTAGTATTGTCCTAGGCTTTATGGTTCAGTTTAGGCTTCGGCCTAAGGTTTAGGCTTAGGTTTAAGAGTATGACTGTTGCTACGCCATAGAAAATAACATTAGTCGCTAATTTGTGTGAATTTTGGTTACAGTCCAAATTTAATCGAACGACAACTCGAAGAACCAGCAGCGTCTGGTGAAGCTGATCCAACGCAATCGGCAACGCTTCGGTTGATTCGTGAACGCGAAGCCGAAGGACAAATACGCAAAAAACGTCCGTACACTGGAACACTGCGAGAAACTGGGGCTCTGCCTGAATAATTTGTATTTTTCTGTCTGCAACGGTGATAGCAGGGGTGTGTACAAGGGCGGATAGAACGGATGGCCCATGTATAGAACGGGGTCGGAACCATTTCAGGCGGGACTGTAATAATGTAAGCTTAAACTTTAGACTATTGTTTTGCTTAGGCTTAGGTTTAGGAATAGGCTCATCCTTCCGCTTAGGCTTAGGCTTACGGTTAGGTTTAGGTTTAGGAATAGGCTCATCCTTCCGCTTAGGCTTAGGCTTACGCTTAGGCTTGGGCTTAGGCTTAGGTATAGGCTCATTCTTATGCTTAGGCTTAGGCTTACCCTTAGGAATATGCTTATACTACTGTTCCGGCCCTGTTCTATACATTGGCCGAACGGATAAACCCCTGCCCCCTGAAATCTTTAAAGCTCAACAAAGGTACTTAAGCAGACTGTAGAATAATCTCCAAAGATAAAATTTTTTCAATCGCTACGCTGACTCGTACAAAAAACTATAAGACGTTTTTAGATGAGTCTCCGAAGTGAAATCCTACCAACATCCCTGGATCATAGTTCTAATTCAGGGATGCTATTCTAGAGTTACCTGACAGCCAGCGATCGCATTTTGTTTTAAGAGAACAGGGTCCAAAGTGGACGTTTTGGCGGTCCCATTCTGTGGGCTTCCAGTCACAATAAGGTACCCTCCATCATGCATCGGTGAAACAATTATTGATATCGATACCTCTTAACCCCTATGGCGTATACGAGCGTAGAGCCTCGGGTTAGATCGTGTCCCTCCGCTCGTGAGCGCACCAGCACTCATACGAGCAAGACTCGTTAGTGTTTAACTGTTTGTAGCCCCTATCTCCCAGTTGGCTACAGGTTTTGTAAACTCATACAAATTTTGTATAGAGATTTTGACCCACGTGTAGAACAGGACCGGAAGAGTAAGCATATTCCTAAGCGTAAGCCTAAGCCTAAGTCTAAGCCTAAGCGTATGGGTGAGCCTATTCGTATGCCTAAGCCTAAGTCTAAGCAAAAAATTGTCTAAAGGTTAAACTGACTCTATTTCCCTTGTTCTATACATGGGTTGTGATTTTTAGGAACTTCTCTAGTTTTCCGCCCGATACAACTTTTAGACGTTTAGGCTTTAGGCTTCAGGTTGTGAACCTGTTTTTAAAATTGGTTGTACGATGTTGGAATGCAGAGACTGGTAAAGTTTCTAATTATTTATTTTCGGGTATTTTGTAGTTGTTTTTAAATTTATAATTTTAGTTTATGTTACTTTTTAACGTTTAGCTATTTATCGTTTTTATTGTTTATTGCTTTATATATACTTTGTTTAGATCTATAGTAGCGATGGCGAATGTAATTAGCATATTCCTTAGCCTAAGCATAAGCCTAAGCCTAAGCATAAGCCTAAGTGTAAGCGTAAGCCTAACAATAAGCCAAGCAAAAAATTAGTCTAAAAGTTTTACTCTATTCTGGTCCCACAGAAAAACGTTCCGCCCCTGATCTTTACATGGGCCATAGCGTTTATGTACCGCTTTAGCTTAACATCAGAGTCTGGACCGAAACATTAATCTTACGCAAGTATGAACCTAGAGCTAAACCTAACTAAACGGTGCCTTAATTGGAGCACGACAATTTCACTGGCTAATTAATTTTCATGAGCCCCCAAGGCCGATAGCTTGCCGCCCTTCAACTCAATTCTTACGCTGCAAAAAATGGTGAGTCAAATTGAATCTTTTCGAAATAGGCTTTTCCGGACTACACAAACTGAGTCAAAATTCGACTCCGGGTCAAAGTCGACTGTCTGAGCCACTCGGATGATGGCGGAGTCGAATTTGACTCAATTTGTATAGTCCGGAAAAGCCTATTTCGGAGAGAGTCAATTTAACTCACCATTTTTTACAGTGTATGAGTCATTCATTATTACTGACCGAATACAATTAAGTTTAGGCTTAGGTCCAGGCTTTGGCTTCGTTGCACCCGGCTTGTACAAAACTTCTATTTTGTGGCAAATTTATTCACTTAGACTTTAGAATTAATATTCGTTTGCTTTGCTGTTTGTAGTTTTTTTTTACTAACAAACTGTTCTGATTTTCTAGTAAAAATGCTCAATTTAACTGCCAATCGCAGTTGCGACAATCATAGGCCCGCATTTAAAAGATTACGTGTGGAACGTTTTTCAGCACGACTGCAATAGAGTAAGCTTAATAAGCTTTAGACTAATTTTTTGCTTTGGATTAGACTTAAATATAACCGGATTCTGACGCTTAGGCTTAGATTTAGTAATATGTTTATACTATACTATTAGGGCGCTGATCTATGCATTGGCCCGTAAATGGGCTCTGTATGGCGATGCATTAGATTATAATAAGGCGGACGCTATACTTGTCGTGCGATGCCGGACGAAACCGGAAGTAACAACTTGTACCCTTACTTGGTATATTTAATCTTCACCGAGGTTCCGTCTGATTCGTCCAGGCTGCATGTGGTTCACCGGACCCCTGGGCCGTCTGCCGCGACGCTGTTGCCCTGTGAGATAATCCAATGCTTAATATTTAGTTGACGTTATGGGTCATCCAAGTTATACTGTCTACGCTACTGTAAAAAATTGTCCCCACTTACGAGCCCCTCACTTTGTAGTTGTAGTGTTACTAAATGACATGTCCAAATGTCACCCACATCCTGTATAGACCTTCCGGACAACTCGCATACTCTCCAAACAGCCTATACTTTGTCACATTGCCGTCCGTACCCATGCTACACTGTCGATGCGTCATATGAAGGACAACTGTTTTGTCCCGAGTCTGTCAGAACAGACTCTGTTTAGTCATCTAAAGAGTCTGTTTCAAGGGACTCTGTTTTACAGTCTGTTTGAAGGGACTATTGTAGAGCTTAATATTGAGTATGCCGCAACCACGGGCGAAAGAAGGGGGCAACTACCGTTGGGCTTGGTGTGCGACGTTAAAGGGTTCCCACTCGCCCGTCCTCCCCTGGGGGACAACAGTGTAGGGTTCCGGAGCTATATACTTACACCCCAGCCGCCGCCCCCCTCATCGGTCACGACAAAATTTGTTTTCGACAGGGACACCGGGGTTTCACTTTCTGGTATACCAGAATTATTATATTCTAACCTGCTCTGCTTGAATGGGGCGGGACGTTCTCTTACAAGTTATCTTTTACCGGCAAAAACCTTCCTGCCCCCTCTTTTAAAAATTACTGGTTGCAGTTAATTTTTAAGAAAGTAAAATTTTTAGAACACTGCAACGTTTTTAAAACAGGCCCCAGTTACGGGCTGTGGACTGTCAACAAGCTCTTTTTCGGACGTCCCGATGTCAGACACTGTGTCCAGACAGTGTCTAATTTGTCCTTAGTCCCTTCGAAGGGACTACTGCCAAAACGAACTAGCTAGGTACACATTGTGTAAAGTCTTAACATCGTAAGAACAATGTCGTTTTGTCCAGCCCTTGAAACCAGGGGTGTGGACAATTTTTTACAGTAGCGTAGACAGTATTACGTGGATGACCCATTACAAATTGTTATACGGGCTCTTGTAAAGATCAGAGGCGAAACGTTTATCTGCTGGACTACAGTAGAGCAAGCTTGAGCTTTAGACTATTTTTTGCTAGGACGAAGGCTTACGTATAAGCTCACTCTTTACGCTAAGGCTTATGAATATACTTTTACGGCCCTGGTCCTATATTTACATTGGCCGCTACTGGTCCGATTCTTTCTTTCAACGTCTGATAGTATGGTAAAGATGGTGTGAATACGTCTGAACATTCGTTGAGTCGTTTAGAGTGTCGAGATACTCCATGGAGGCGAGGGCCCCAACTATTGGAACATGACCGAATGTGGTACAGTTGTATTCAAACCAGCACGAATGTATTTGTAAACATTTGACCATGTTTCTTGGTTATGTAACCAGTTTTAGGTTTGCCGTATTCAAAGATGTGATTGTGCTGAAATAAACGATTTATACTTGAATTAGGTTGTTTTTATTAATATCTGGGTGCTTAATCGGCCCATGTATAGAAAGGGCCGGAACAGTAGTATAAGCATATTCCTAAGCCTAAGCCTACGCGTATAGATGAGCCTATTCCTAAGCCTAAGCATAAGCCTAAGCAAAAAATTAGTCTAAAGCTTAAACTGACTCTATTTTATAGCTCCTCCGGAAATGAAATAGAGTAGGATTAAACTTTAGACTGTTTTTTTGCGGGTGAGTCGAATTTGACTCTGGTGGGAGTCGATTTTGAGTCAGTAGTGTAGTCCAAAAAAGCCTATTTATTCGGAGAGAGTTAAATTGACTCGCAGTTTTTTTGCAGTGTAGGCTTAGGACGATTAACATTTATTTTTACGCTTAGGTTTTGGTTTTGAGGTTTAGAAATATGGTTAACGTAGAATTATATCCCTTAATCCAACATTGGTTACAGTTTAAGTGCAGCTCAATACCTTCAAAACCACCGACCGATCAGTTTTTCTGTCTTAGGAGCCGCAATTTTGGGTAAGCTTTCAAGGCCCATGTTAACAATGCCGGATTGTATTCCGGCGGGGCTGTGATAGAGTCAGTTTAAGCTTTATAGACCAGCTTTTTTGCTTAGACTTTGGTTTTATGCTTTAGTAATCGGCTCATTATTACGCTTTAGGCTTAGAAATATGCTTATACTACTGCTCCGGCCCTGTTCTATTCATGGCTCTCTTCAATATGCGTATCCTGCTAATCATCAACTGACGATAGGTTTGTTAATTTTCGAATCAGTGAATGCTGATCCTTATAATTCAGCACTTTTTTTGAATATGATTTGCTCTACTCCTGTCCCAATTTTGAGTTCAACAACTGCAATAGTTTAGTGAGTTTGAAAACCTGTCAACTATGATTATTGCGGCTCATGTTACTATATAAAGGCCGTCCCAATTTCCCGGGAGACAAATATACCCGGAGTGCACATTTATGCGCTCCTGTTTACATATGCACAGGCAGATATATTTACATATATATTATATTATATATATCTGTCCCAACTGCCACATCTTTCCCATCTATCCCAAGTGTCCCATCTGTTCCGTTTGTCCCATCTGTCCCGCTGTCCCAGTATCCGTAGTTTGCCTGTTTTTGATTCCGGGGGCAACCGGAGGTGAAAATATTCGAGCTAGAATTCAGGAGACCTTGCCGGAGGCAGAGGTGATATCTTTGGCAATAATTGCGCCGGACCCAGAAGTCTGTTTGTCTCCCTCCGGTTTACTCTGTGAGTTACTTAGATGACAATAAAACTACCTTTGCAAATTTTTAAAAACGATAACTGATTGTTACTTCAATATGCCTTAAAGTTTGCCATAAAGAAACAAACAATTATTTAATAAACAAAGGACATATGTTACAACAATGTATATAAAAAATCAATTCCCAAGTATATGACTACTTAATACACAAAACAGCCACTTCACCAATACCTATTTCCGTAAAAAAATTTAATTTAACAGCTTAAAAATCTTAGCCAATGTAAACAATAGGGGCAGAACAGTATTATAAGCTTATTCCTAAGCCTAGCCTAGGCAAAGCAAAAAAATTAGTCTAAAGCTTAAGCTTGTACGTTTTTACCGAGTTCAGAAATATTACACAAGACGCCCATGTTTACCAACTTTCCGCCGACTACAATCGACCAAGTTTCAACTATTTTTTGCGAATGGAACAATTAAACCTTTTAGTTACGAATGTCCCAAAACACTTTTTGTCAAAAATTGCAAAAATTCACACATGATTACACACAGTTTGCCGTGATGAGTCCAACGATACAATATGTTTCGCTCTGCGATCATTGGTTTATTAGTTATGGTATTGTCTTTTAAATTATACAGTTTTCAATTTGATAGCAGATCAACGTGCAGACAAAATGTTACCCGCTACTGTAATAGGGACAAAAACGTGTTCCAGGTTGCTCCAGTTATACCGTGAATCCCGCATAAGTCTATCGATCGAAGCGAAACGACAAACGTAACATCGTCTTAGCACTAAATCTAACAAAATTTTCGTTTTGATCCCGGCTAGGAGACCTAGATCCCGGCTAGGAGACCGTAGGCCTGGGTGCCCCTTGAAATCGTCAGTGGGTTCATAATTTAACATAGAATTTGTTTCTTCATACCGGTCATATTTCCATTATCCCCATATTTTCAATACGGTAACATAATATATAACTAACTTTTCCATTATATAATAATATTCAAAAATATGCAATTAGATTACATTTTCATATAACAACTATGAAGGGTTGCGCTATACTTCTTTGATGTTCGGCGCCGTCCGTCACCGCACTGCACCGTCCGTCGCCGTACATCACCCGTGCGGCGCCGTAGTCACCCGTGCGGCGCCGTCCGTCACCGTGCGGTATCATACGCAAATAACTCACATACGATACCATATTGTGACGAACGGCACCGGACGGCGCCGTACGGGTGACGGACGACGCCGGACGTTAAGTATAGCGCAACCCGAACACAACAGCTAATATATACTTAAAATCATTAAACACAATCAAAGCTATGAGCATTTGAAAATAAAGTGTATAAAATAATATAATGCACAACCCGACAATCTGAATTAATTGATAATTATTCAGTAGTCAACGTGGTTGCAAAATTTGCAATAACATCTTAAAATAACTCCAGCACACGCTAATTCTATTTCTTTTTGTTTACATGAAGCGTGAACAAATCGTTGAAACCGTGTTCAAGATACGAATTGCGGGCGCTCGAGTTTAACTAATACAGATTTAAATTACTTCAGACAATCAGTACAAATCAAATCTGGTCAGTTTCGTAGCCAGCATTCAATGACGGCGTATGGAAATTTCTCATAATTTACCTACGGGGCTACTAAAACTAACCCACGGCACCACAACATGCCCAAATCTTTGTCTTTGAACAGGACTCGAACCCGCACTGGAATCAATAGCTACGAGGCGAATTTACTACGCTTAGATATCTTTATAAAACATACAACCAAAATACCATAGATCAATATTATCCAGTATCCCTTTGTGGTCCAAAATACACCCCGAAGACAAATACTACACTGCGCTCTGTCAAACCTCCACCAAAACCGGTGCGACAGCGCCTATTTCGTGCAGTGATTGTTGCGAGTGACTTGTAAATGAAACCGATTTGATTCGTTTGAAACTGGCGAATACAAAGCTAAACACGGCAAGTTGTAGAAAGCCATTTGGGTCCACAAACGGTTAATTTAAATAAATACTAATACCAAGAGTGCATGATACCCTTTAGCAATAGTATGCAACTGGGTACATTCTATGTAGAAAAAATGTACCCAGCGCGCGTTGCATTTTTGGCTAACCCCCCTTATTTTGGGGAGGGTGTGTCAAAATCTTCATAGATGCTGAAATTCATGTGCTGTTTTCATATACTGAAAAGTGGTTCGATTATATTTTCGGATGAACGTAAAATTTACCTCCCCCCAAAATGAGGGGGGTAGGATCAAAACGCAACGAGTGCTGGTAGATTTAGTTCCATGCAAAACAAGTCGTTTTGCATACTCTTGTTTAAGGGATCATCCACTCTTGCTAATACCAATACACACTGTAGTAATCAGTGATATATTCGTCGCAATCACGCTTATATACAAAACAATAACCGCTCGAGAACTGGAGTAAAATTTGCAATAAAACACTACGTGACAATAATGGCTGGGTTTCCGAAACCCTACTTAAGTACGACTTAGTATTTAAGTACGTGCAAAGTAATTACTTAACGATTTTGCCGTTTTTTAAAAAAGTACTTAAGTTAAGTAAATAGTTAAGTCGCTGCCTAAATTTGATATATTACAAATTTACCGTTCAGGCATACTAACCTAGTTTAATTGAAATTGTAGACGCATGGTGCCTTCTTAATATAAAGCAGAAGTACAACTTTCTTGTTATGACAATCGCTGGCATTCGGCGTTTATTTGATTTTGCTCGAAATTCAAGTATTTACGTAAATTCAGACTAGGCCAGTCACATTTTTTGCACGCTAGCTGGTATTTTGTGTAGATTCTAAACATGACTCGATACAATCTTCAATTCTGCTCTCAGCAATTTCTTGCTCACTAGAGCACCGGAAGCCCGGATTCAGATAGTTCAACAAAGATTCGCTGCTGCTTAAAATCTGCTCAGGATTCGAGCAACTTAAGTCCGATTGAATTTGAGATCGTTCACAGCCAGGATTCGTTGAAGATTCAACTTGAGTTTCGCCGCCTCCGTTCATATCTCGGCTAAGCTGTTCAGGGTGACAATCTTGGCCGAAAGCACAATTGCTCTTCAAGCCTGTTCTCTTAAGCTCACCTCCATATTCCAGGTTAGGATGGCCACGTACAGGGTCAACACTACACGACGCCGACCTCTGTAAGGCGCGATCCTGTCCCGAAGAAACGATCAAACAAGCTCGCGAGCTATGTTTCGTCATAGTACCAACTAGAGACAGTTGAGGTTGACAAGGACTTGGCTCCACAGTTGCATACGAATGATCGAGCGTGCTGGCATTTCGTGTCCCGGTGTCATCTGAGCTTGCAACGCCGAACGAACAGGTCAAATCACTCCGAGCTTCGAACGTCGCCGTTGAAACACTCGACGATTTCGACGTCCTAGGCCGCCCGCGCAAGTTGCCACGAATTTTCCGACTCGAGGCGCCCTCGGACTGTCGAGCAGCCGCTGTCGCAATTCGTCCTCGAGGCCGACCGCGACTCGAGTGCGGAGTTCGCTCGAGCTCGTGCAACTCGCGCTTCGAGATTTTCGTCGCGAACACCGCGACTGCAGGCTGTCCGTGTCGGGAAACTGCAATCGATGTCGCTGCCGACGCCGAGCTTGAGCGACCTCTAGCCGATGAGCCGGCTCCAGCACGGATTCTCCGAGCAGCAGCCGGGTTAGACAGCTTCAACTTACGTCGAACTTCATCTGGCAGCGTGTCCCTGAGCGAGTAGATATCTTCGCGACTTGCGTTCATCCAGACGTTGTCTTTGAATTCAATTTCAAGCTGCTGAACAGGATACACACGACGAAATATACCGCTGTACAGTTTGTTGTCGGTCCAGCGGACCTGAAATTTCGAAATATTTTGCAGTTATTTAAAATTCCACTCAATTATAACTGAGTTCCGACCTCAATATCTGCTCGAATTATTATCCGGTTCCATTATCCTATGTCAAATTCGAACTTGCTAAAAACTTCCCGCCTGTAATCAACGGTCGCTATTACGCTCATACTCTATACCCTTCGCTCACCTGCACTTTAGCACCGGATGTATGTTTTCCGTTGCATCCAACACAACTACACTTTTCAATGTCACGTTGGTACAAATTGTCACAAAATGAACCGTCTTCAAAATCAACAACACAGTATAGATCGGTGTCCGATTTCAGCACTTTTGCGAGTTCAAATTTACGATGCGACGCGCGCTGTGCCCACACAGTGTCTCCAACCTAAAAATGAAAATAATTCAAAATCAGAAATAAATTTTGTAATATCTTGTATTCTCAAATATGTGTGGCACCTATATATGACCAGTTGATAGTACGCTCAGTAAGTTTACCATCAGCTAATAGTAGTATTCCAAATTAGACAAGACTTTTACATTTTCCATCTATCCTCTCCTGTGTAGAATTTGAAATACACAGCTATGGCAGGTCCATTGTTTCAGCGCCTGTTAATAGCTGGCAACACCTGCTACACAGTTGAAATAACGGTTTGTGTAAAACACAAAATATCCAATAAAAAGTTATCTAAGAACAGAGCTGCCAATGAAGTATTTCAACAAACCCCTTGGGATCGATATACAGACGTCATCTCTTAAAAGAACAAACCAAATAGAACAAGTAGCAGAGTACTTATTGAATTTGCGGTAGAACATAAAAAGCAAAGTACTGACATACCCGTAAGCGAACTGATACGGCTTACAATTAACTCGCATTTATTTCGAATAAGTTAGGATTCTAATTCCTTTTCCATGTCAAGGTTGTTGCCATGCCGGCATATTGCCGAAAGCAACAACATGCGATATCCAGTGCCCCCTTTTTCCATTATTAGATGATTCCTTCTAAATGACAGCTACAAAAATCATTCAATCTGTTCAAAAATGACACTGTTGCTAAGGTATTTCAGTGTTTAAAATTTCGGACAAATTTGAGGTTTTGATCAACAGATCAAAATGCAACTACACAAATACCTCAACGGGATGCTTTTCGCTAGCGTTGGGGACATTGTGCCGTGCACAAACGGCAGACACAAGGATTGGCCAATCACGCAGCTCAAACGAACATCCGGCTTCGTAACCGCATGTCACATGAAACGGTGTATCGCAATCGCTGCATGAACATGTCACACAAGCGCCTTTGGTATTCCTATAAAACTAGTCATCACGGCTCTCGTACAACTTCCCTTCATAATAATGCATAGGCGTAGGCTTAGGTTCACAGTCACAGCGAGATGTGCAGTTTGTGTCAGGTAATAACCTTGGCCGGTATGCTCAACCGTGCATCCACCTAACGCCAGTTGTCAATCTGTCTGACCGCTTTTGATTCATTGATTCAAGCATCAAATTGTTTGTAACCCTATTCATAACAAACTAGTAACAAGTGCTATAGCCATTTGAGAAGACTGCCAGCGTTAACTCCCATAACGACCGGTAGTTATATCAGTTCTCAACGCGCAATTTCTTGTATACGTATATAAATTATCATAGAACCATAAAACGCTAAAGCAGATATATCGATCTATCGCATACTAATTACATAATATATGATGTATAATAAGATCCTTGGCAAGTAAAAAAGTATGGGCTCTAAGAATTTCTACTTCGATTTCGATTCGGGTATAAATTTGCTGTTCCGATTCCGTTTCCGATATAATTTAGTTCTGTTTTCCTTCGTGCTATCAATTAATCAACAACATACTTGCAGTAGGAACACGGTCGAGCTCCAGGGCAATCTTCCTGCTTAATCGTACCCGGCTGAAGGCTAACCATATGTTTGTTTTCAGACGACTGAACAAGAGCACTCCCCTGGGAATTAAGGGTTTCCTCAGTGGTACCGCCGTTATCAACAATATCTTCAAATCTTGCCCCGTGTATCATAAGAGCACATGAAACATGGCACCAAGCTGCATTGCCGCTGCTCGTTGCGTTTGATGATGTTGCGTTGGCTGACTCATTCGTGACTTGACTTAATGCACCGATTCGAAGGCAACAAAGGCAACACGATGCACGTGCATCATGCATTGTGCATCTGTCAAAATACAAAAGGTGGCAACAAGAGTGTTCGGATTAGGCAAAAATTGGCGGTTCGGATTCGGTTGTGATAAAGCCAAACGTAACAATGTTCAGCAATATATACTTAGTTTTAATCAATAAAATTTGAAATAGCGTGTTTTATAAATCAATATTTTTGATTTTTGGTCACAAATCACAGAACCGAAGTGGGGCGCCAAACAATATTGCTGTTTGCGAAAATAGTTGATTTGAACTATAAATAGCACTTTTTCATCACTACACAGTCTCAAATAAATAAACTACAGTAGCAGCAAATCTGAATTCAGCACAGAAGCAAACCGTGTCAATAAAACGCAGTAAATGCTATTCCGACTACGAAAGTTGCAAGACTTGTCATCAACTGGCCGTAGCTGCTACCCAAATATCTACACTTACCGGTTACACAACCACTGCTGACGGGATTTAATCATTTCCGACGCGTGTCCCGTAATTCCATAACAACTCGGATGTATCACGACCCCACACTGCTCGCACGCCAATAGCTGTTCCTCATAAGCCTCTGCCCGTGGGGACTGCTCAACTTTAAACGGGTCCCTCGTAAAACAGATCTGAGAAATCAACCGGCGCGACCTCAAAGGCAACTTATCAGCTATTGTCCTGAACGACGCCGGCATAAAATACTGACAGACACAGCAATGGGGTGCATCATACGCGCGTCGAGAATTAAATTGTTTTTCATGGCCTGGATTGAAAATTTTAAAATACCACAAATTTTCAATTGGTTTACACCAGTCTGGCGTTCGTGTAGCGGCATGCATTGCGCGACTCGCAGATAAACTCATACTGAGCTGCTCCGCTTTGTCAGCAATACATGTTGCCGCTGCGAGCGCTACAGACCGCCGCCGGCCATACACAGGCTCGCAACCACGGCCACCTCGGCCACGGCCGCCGCGGCCAATTTGAGTCCGGTCCATTACCGAATCAAGTACCCAACCGCTACACGATGGCTCGCAGTCTAGCTCATCCGGCAACTGGGACTCATTAGCGGCAGCCAAATCCGGCGTATCTGTAACGGCTGTAGAGGGCGACCCACTGCTGCTTCTAGCTACTGTCATGGGCATCGTCCCAAACTCACCATGAGCGGCGAGCGGCTCAACCCGTACAGCCTGTCCGCTACCAAACGATGACTCCGTGTCGTCACTATCATAGCCGCGATAGTAATCAAATCCATCATCGTCATCCTCAGTACTCAAACCACTATCTAACGAAATTCTCCGGCAGTTTTCCACCGGAAGATCTGTTGAATCCTGGCATGCCTGTGCGTCAGCCACACCTTTACGGCGCTTTTTACTCCGTGCTGGCGGCCTCAAAGCCGGGAAAACCGGATGCCGTTTTGACACCATAGTTTTTGCAGGTGACTTTCCTTTGACGCCCGCACTACCAGGACTGAGATTATGGTTTAATTCGGCAGTAATATCAGTAGCAGATGTTGGTTGGGAGGATAAGCTATTGATACGTTTCACCTCGTACTTCCTTTGCGTTGCCTTCCATTCGATGTATTCATTTTCAGATTGAAATAGTTTCACAAAAGGCTCCATGCAAATTCGAACACTGTCTGCATTGCAAAAACATAACGACGCTTTTTTGCCGTAGTCAATCCATCTAAAATTCATACTTACAGCCATATTTTCAACTGTATAGCACCTATTGCTAGTTAGTATTAATTCTTCAAACGATGGAAGTGTACGTAATATAAACATGTGAATTTGACATGTCAAGGATCGAAATTGATCTTTCGTTAATTTCAAACATATAAGCCTATCACCAACACTAGCGACATTTCGTTGCTACACTAATCTGAGAGGAATGGATTTGGCTTAAGATAAAGACTATTTCTAATTTTGCTACTAGCAAACCGCCAAATTGCAATATTTCCTAAATTCGCCACCACACACCACAGTAATTTCTTATCCTCCTGGCCGTCTCAACGGTTTAACTCTCCTTTAAATCAGCAGACATAATCTCCATTTTGTTAAATAACCCACCCCAAATATCATAAAGTTACCTCAAACTAGCAAAATTCGTCGACTCAGCACAATTGTACCCAGTATTGAATCCTGAATGATATCCGCACGGAAACGTAACCATAAATTCACCTGCGAACTGAGCAATTTTGTTCACAGGTATACCGAAACGTTTTAAAATTTGAGGTGAAATAATTGTTGTTTTGTGACGCAAAAATGCACTACAGCGACGTGCACTTTCAGGGAAATAATTTGCAGCTAATCGTTCAAAACGCTTTTGATGTTCCAACGGGATGGCGTACCTAAATCAAGCAAACAATTCGAGTGGCGCTATTCTTGTCGTACGGCACCCAGCGTCATCGTGCAGTGACTTTATGAATTTGCTCAAATTTTTGTCCACAAAAATAAATAAAAAATAAACTCTACATATAGAAATTAGTGCTAAATGGGGCAAACACATTTACTGTTTAGACAGTGGAATACTTTTTAAGACAGAATTGTTTTAATGACGGCAAAATACAACAATTTCACACCAACACTGTTGCTGGAAATAAACTGGAATCATATTATCCAAATACACAAAATTAATTGTTGCTCACCAAAATTTAGCGCTACCATAGTGTAAATAATTGATTGAATACAAATCCATGTCTTCTGTGTGCCAGGGAAACGTTGTTTTGAACATACCAAAATATAAATACGCAGTTGTTACGCCTTCGATTTTAATGTTTTGTTCAGTCTGAAACAAAAAGTTTTGCTAAAACAATACATATGCCCAATTTGAGTCATTGTTCTAGGTTAAAAGTTAGAAAGTCTACATAGATTCTAGGTATGTTTCAAATCTCTCAGACTCGCTTACCGAATCACAGCAATAATATTTCATTCAATTTTGCAAAATATGAACACGTATTTTTGGCGTCCAACTACAAAATTACATAACAAGACCAAAATATGTTCTCGTAATTTAATACTTATGACAAAATAAACCTAAAAACAGTCGCCACTAATGTACAAATAGAGTTATTTAAACATCCGCCTTTAACCGACCAACAGACCGTTATGCTGCCTACATATCCGACTACGGCTCGGATATTTTTTAGTATCCGGGTACACCCTGATGTTCAATGAACTTACTTTAACTAAATCTAAAATAGTTCCAAGACGATTAATATTCCACTCATTAATATCCGGATCATACAAAGAACCAGGAACATCAGCACCATAAATTGGCGCGTTGTAGGTAATATTACGCCAGTATTTTCGTTCCAAATCATCAATGCTTTCGTATAGCGGGGTTTCGAATTTTTCGCTAGACGCAAGCTAAAGTAAACAGATACAGACTCAACAAAAAATCGATACATAGCAACCGATAGCCTTCAGGCCGGGAAAGAAACTGGAACCCACCCACTTTATTCATTTAAGAAATAACGTTGATGTTTATAGGCACTAATCTAACAACTGCATTTTGACGAGCATTCGAACATGTCTGTATACGTCTGTCAAGAACAATAACTACAAACCGTAATAAGCTGTCTAAAGTCTCGAGAACCTGCAAATCGGACGAATACCGAAATTCATTGCCTGAAACAAAATATTTGAATAAAACTATATATATACGCAACTCAATTCACGACAAAAAGCAAACCCGAAAAGAGCGAACCAGATACCATGCTTCAGGATCTTTGATTTGCCATTGACTAAAACATACCGATTCAAATTCTTTCACTGTCATGTGGCGCTTTTGAACATTAATTTGTTGGAACAGACCTTGTTGACCGACAACTTCCTGAGAGACTGGCGTTGAGATCACGAACTGAAACAAAAATAGGCATACGGTAATTTACGAAATTAGCAACAATTGATGAATTAAATAGAGACACATCAAAAGTGATAAATATAAAGATGGTAAAACACGGCGAAAAATTTCTATTGCATCCATTGGAATCTTCGTTATCCATCTTGTCCCAAAGAATATGTAAATTCGAATATTCGCAATCGACATTAAATCGTACATCAGCATTATCTGAATAGTCAGGTTTTTGTCGCGGTCTCCACTCTGCTGGAGGAATAATCTTCGCAATGCCCACTTTGTGCGCTCCTTGTGACTCCATGTATTCAATGTACCGCGAGAAATTTTTAAACTCATCAAACGTCGGTCGAAACACCATAATTTCGCTCGGGTTTTTAGTCATGTCAGAGGCGGTGCTTATTTTATAATGGATATAGTAATGAGCAAACTATTAATGAGTTCCTTGCCAAGTTTTATGTATACGTACGATATTCAATTTTATGAACGAAATTACTTAGCAAACGGTTGTCGGTATATGTGCACGTAAGTGTATGTAAACCAAATGATGCATTGCCTGTGCTCATATCCCGGTATAACAAGTTGTAATGACCGCGTGGTGTAGTGGTAGCATGCTTGGCTCGAGAACAGGGGAGCCATGGTTTGATTCCCGGTGTGGTCATTAACTTTAGGCAAAACTTCGAACAGGGGTCGTGCAGGCCGTATAGTACCAACACGGGTAAGATTATGACATGCAAAGTCAACTGCCCTATAGTTGTACAAACTTGACTGACTACAGATAAACGTGGAAAGAACATAGAGAACGTGTTCTAATATTCGCAAACTTGAAGTAATATTTATATTTTTCAATTTTCTCGCCAAATCAAATGTTAACCGAGGTAACTTTAGTAATGACTGAAACCCTCTTCATATCTGCCAACAATATCAATGCTGTGAATATTTTTAAAGTCCATTAATACATTTTCATTTTCAATACGTCAACCGTAAAACTGTTGTTGGTACGCACAGCAAAATTTAGCAACTGGCTAAGTAATTAAATTGTGCTATTTAATATAAAATAAACTGCAACAAAACATATTTTTCGCTACCCAGCTGCGGTGTTTGTTAAACCGGTTGGTAGATTTTCATCGAACTTTACAGTACTTTAGTGTTGATAATTTTTGTTTCAAAAGTAAATGTTCGAATTTTGTGAACAAATGACAGGGAAATTATCGGACACTTTGATTTGCGTTTACTGTGTTTTCCGCGGAACTGCAATTGAGCAGATTAAGTGCTTAGACTAAATTTTTTACCGAGGTTTAGGCTGGGCTTTGTAGTGGTCCGAGTAACAAGAGCGTAGTAAAAGGGGGCCCATTTTGAGTACCAATCAGTACAAGTCCATATCCGTATTTTATAAAGAGTGCAAGCGGATAGAATCCCTGTGAACCCTACACAGTCTATAAAAACGTCAATTATCCCTAATTGTTGTGCATAAATGACTTTAGGACCAAATGAAGTTGAGTTCAAAACAAAACATACTTATGTTTTGAAAGTATTAGTGCATTGCTAACCTTGCATTATCGTTCAAGCTTTTGATACAACGGACCAGTGCTGGATACACGTTATATACCGGGCAGGCGAGTCAAATGACTCCAGGACCAAATGAAGTTGAGTTCAAAACAAAACATACTTATGTTCTGAAAGTATTAGTGCATTGCTATAAAAGTATAACCTTGCATTATCGTTCAAGCTTTTGATACAACGGACTAGTGCTGGATACACGTTATATACCGGGCAGGCGAGTCAAATGACTCCAGGACCAAATGAAGTTGAGTTCAAAACAAAACATACTTATGTTTTGAAAGTATTAGTGCATTGCTATAAAAGTATAACCTTGCATTATCGTTCAAGCTTTTGATACAACGGACTAGTGCTGGATACACGTTATATACCGGGCAGGCGAGTCAAATGACTCCAGGACCAAATGAAGTTGAGTTCAAAACAAAACATACTTATGTTTTGGAAGTATTAGTGCATATTGCTATAAAAGTATAACCTTGCATTATTGTTCAAGCTTTTGATACAACGGACTAGTGCTGGATACACGTTATATACCGGGCAGGCGAGTCACGGTTTGTCCCATGTTGATTCGACATGAACGTTAAAATTCGGGGTCTTATATCGGATTAACGGACAAAACTAGAATGGCGTATGAGATTTATGCGGGGCTCACGTTAATAACCGGGGCAGCTTGGGACACGTTTTGTCACTATTAGTCTATTGGGTTTTACATTTTGTCTGCTGATAGACCCCATATCGTATTCAAAAAATCGTATTTGTCTTCTATCATTATGTGTAGGTCACCTTTTGTCCTTCAATATCATATTATATTCGACGTATTGTCAGCGAATAACATGATATATTTTTAAATGTCTGCATACTTGAGGTAACATACCCAAATTGGCCTGTTGAATATCATATGATACTAGAATTTACAATTTGTATTTTTGAATTATGACAGTGTTTTTCTATGCGATTTTCTGTCAAAAATGGATTTGCAGACGTATATTTGCCATAATCCGTGAACCCCGTATAATTGAACATATAATCGCAATACTGTTGCTAAGTTGATTAATTAATCATTGAACATTCGCTGAAAATGCGGGTCAGCTGCATAATTACTGATGTGAAACACACAAGATCTATGTAGTTTCTCTGATTTGTCAAGCTAAATATTAATTTAACGCGGTGTTCTGCCATTTATGGCCTACCAGTATGTCAATCTTTGAACAGCGCCGTAAAACAAAAATTGTTAAACAAGAACACCGATAAACATTGCACGCGAAGCGAGCGAGAAACTGGACGCACTATTTCAGTGACCACAAGATCGAGGTCACAAAAATTATGCACTGCAAAAAACGGTGAGTCAAATTGACCCTCTCCGAAATATAGGCTCCACGGGAATACACAAAATGAGTCAAATTCGACTCCAACAGAGTCAGATGTGACTCACTTCGTCGCGCGTTTGACTCTGGCGGAGTCGAATTTGACTCAGTTTGTGTAGTCCCGTAGAGCCTATTTCGGAGAAAGTCGATTTGACTCACCATTTTTTGCAGTGTATACAGTAGAACAAGTTGGGGCAAAATGATAGGAAAACGCAAAAAGCCACCTTAACATTAAACCATTGTTTGTGGCGATTTTTATTCTTCAGTTTTGAACTACGCTAAGCCACGTTCACACGTGCAAGTTTTTGCTGCAAGAATTTGCAGGAGCAAATTGCACGCACAACTTGCATTTTTTCATCAGTCAATGAGAAAGCGGATGCTATAAATTCAGTGAACTTGCATGGTTATTCGCACGCGTGAACTAAATTTTCAGCTATAATTTTTTTGCAGCTGTGAGTCTTTTGAACGGTTTTTCGGACAAAATATGCGAGTGCAAGTTGTAGCTGCAAGTTCTCGCTGCAAAAACTTGTATGTATGAATATGTCTTAACACTTATTTAATCGTATGAATTTGAAATTTTCAAAAATTTCAACTTTTTAGAACCGCTGTAAAACGGCTAAAAATAAGAGAACAGAATGTGTCATCGCGTGCAGTTTATCAATATTTTTACATAAAACCTAAAACCATTAATGATACTTTAATTATAACGTTTTTTGAACGGAAATTCGCATCAAATTGAAAAAATTTTGAACAGGGTCGTAACCACGAGCTCATAGCCAAAAGCGATAGACCATAGGGGCGACTGGGATTCCCCTGGAAAAATTTTGGTCTTCCTATGAAACTTTCAACTTTACTTGTAAAGTCAACGACGACATTTGGAGTACATATCCAAATTAAGACAGCGTTTAATATCTCTGGCTCTCTGGGCAATAGCGGAACTAGAGAGATTTGGTTATGGATCCTCCCACCGGCTGCCGTGTGAAAATTTACTTCAGGGCTCAAATCAAAGTTTACAATGCAATATTTTTGTCCGATATCTCAAAATTTCACAGTTGTTTGGGGCTTCGTCCTGAAACTCAGCACAACTCATTTTCTATGTGCTCTGATCATGTTCCATGGCGCGGTCTGTGTTTAAATATAAAAGCTTTTATATATGGGCGGATCCAGCAGAAATGCGGAATGGATCAGCCTATTGGCGCCCGTATAATTTTGTGAGTACCTTGTGGCTGTTTTTATACGCGTAAAAATATGTTGTGAATCCCCACCAGGAATTTCTCCATCGGCCACTGCGTTCATTTTTAAGTAAATGGTGACGTATCGAGAAATTTTTGAAGTAGATCGCGTGATATGATGTCACGAACTGAGTCACATTAAGTCTCGGACGCTTGCGAGTGAAACGAACGAGAAGCCAAACGCAATTTTAGTACTAAATCTTAGTGCAAAATTTTTAATTACGATCCCTGTTCGCGGACGGGTACACGCACGGTAACCGCATGTGTATTCGCCGCTAAAATGTGCACCCTAAAATGCCATCGCGTTTAAAAATGGTTTCGTGTCCATTTTTTCATTCTGGACCGCTTGCAATTCGGCACCAGCGCTGTTTTTGATTGCTCCACATTTTGGTCGTCCAACTTCAAAGTGGGATCTAAGCATGAGTTTCGCAGTAAGGTTTTCCGTTCGATTTGATACAAAAACTTTGGGCTTCGAGTTCAGTTTGGCAGATCTGAAAATATTCCAAATCGTTTGCCAAGCTGCGATAGTCGTTGCGCATGTTGTCAAATGTGTGTGTATAGCATTTATCATCAGTTAGTGAAATTAAATCTGGTCAAACAGTGCGAAACAAACAAAAACTGAGGTTCTAAATTTTGACATTTTTTGCACGTCATTTGCGTCATCTTAAAGCAAAATATTGACATTCACAACTGAAATTGTTGATTTGTTTCAAAACCTATTACTAAACTGATGATAGGCCATGTACACAGTTGAAAATACAGCTTCTTAGCTTATAATTTCAAATGTCAACAGCGTTTATTGCACTGTAAATTCCAATGAATTGATTAATCAATTCAACTAGCGAGTTGGTTATTTCTGACTTAATAACAGTAAACTTTAACTCACTGTGAGTTGAGTTGATTATCACTCTGAGATCAGTTGATTCTGTGTGAGTTGATTAATTAACTCAAAATGAATTGAATCAACTCAAAACTCTGAGTTCTGATAGTCCTAACTCAGACTCAGTGTTTCAACTCATTCTGAGTTAAAATTAACTCACTGAAATTTACAGTGTGCCAACAACTCGATACGTTTTTAAATAAGCGAACTACGGCATGAACAACTATAATTAAACTTCAAACAATATCATGTGTACACCAGATAACTTTTTACAAGGAGTTTGTGATGGACACTGCCGCAAACTGCTAAAATAATAGAAATCTTCTAACCGAAACAATAGTGGAATATCATTGCAATAAATGCAAAAAGCCTAAACCGGATACGGATTACTGTAAGTTACGTGAGCACTTTCCACTTACAAAATGCGGCCCATGTATAGAACAGGGCCGGAACAGTAGTATAAGCATATTCCTAAGCCTAAGCTTAAGCGTATGGATGAGCATATTCCTAAGCCTAAGCCTAAGCCTAAAGCCTAAGCCTACGCCTAAGCAAACAAATTAGTCTAACGCTTAAACTGACTCTATTATAGCCCCTCCGGAAAACGATCCGGCCCTGTTCTATACATGGGCCGAAAAACGTTTCGCCCCTCCTTCTGTTCTGACCACGTCCCTGGCATTATGCGTTTTTCAAATTACGACTTGACCACAGTACTTACCCAACACGAAAAACAGTGTGAGTGGTAGGCGGATCCGAGGGCTTCCAACCAACGATCTCCAGCCTCGATCGGGAGCGTGCACCCCATGCATTTTGTAGTAAATATTGTGTTCCAGTCTGCAAAAAACAATATTTTGTATTTCCAAAAATATTAAACTAAAATTACGTCATAAAATACTAATTATTTTTCTATTTACAACGCCCGCATTCTCAAATAGCATCTATATTCGGTTTAGCCTATGAAAAATGTACATGTAAAGCGTCAAGCGAATCCATAATTCTCGCGGAACAACACTAAAATATGCTCAGGGTTTTGGACGAATTTTTTTACGAGGCTTATGCTTAGGCTTAGTCTTAGTTTTATATTTCGACCAATGATGGGCACTGATAGAATAGCTGTAGTGTCTATTACTAGCTAAGCTAACAGTATGTTCAAGCAACAAAAATAACTCAAACATTTTTGAGTTTCGTTGAAAATATTTCGACGAATTTTAGTAGAACCCAATCATTTTTTGAAAGTTACAACTTCAATCATGAACTGCTAATAGGTGCTACACATATTTGAGAATACGAGGAATTTTTTCTGGCCGCCCCATGGGAGCCATGAAAAAAAATTGTGCCCGTAAAGCTGCAATATAACGAAACATTTATCACATTTCAGTAATTTTTACGATGATTTTGATTTATCTTTGCCAAATTAACCTGTATTCTGTCAATTTTTCCTAATTTAGCGCAGTTTGAAACTGAATTTAGCAAGCGTCACAGTTCGTTGAACGACAGCCAGTTTAGATGTTCAATCTGTCAAAATAAAAGTTTCAAACTCGAATCCAAAACAAATTTTCGATCTGAATCCAAAACAAATTTTCGATCTGAATCCAAAACAAATTTTCGATCTGAATCCAAAACAAATTTTCAACTTAAATACAACATAAATTTTCAACCTAAATCCAAAACAAATTTTCAACTTAAATACAAAAATAAATTTTCAACCTAAATCCAAAACAAATTTTCAACTTAAATACAAAATAAATTTTCAACCTAAATCCAAAACAAATTTTCAACCTAAATCCAAAACAAATTTTCGATCTGAATCCAAAACAAATTTTCGATCTGAATCCAAAACAAATTTTCGATCTGAATCCAAAACAAATTTTCGATCTGAATCCAAAACAAATTTTCGATCTGAATCCAAAACAAATTTTCAACTTAAATCCACAACAAATTTTCAACCTAAATCCAGAACAAATTTTCAACCTAAATCCCGAACAAATTTTCAACCTAAATCCAGAACAAATTTTCAACCTACATTCAAAAAACAAATTTTAAACTTGAATCAAAAACAAATTTTCAACCTAAATCCAAAACAAATTTTCAACTTAAATCGAAAATTGAGAGTAAGTGATCTTTGGACTTTTGCCTTATTTTTGCCCCATGAAGCAAAAACCTGGAACTGAAATCGAAGTTTGTTTTCGCTGAAATCTACGCAAAACTTAAAGTTTCCCAATTCAAGTTAAATTTATTACGATTCAGCAACATAAAAAGTGACCCGAAATAGCTTCAAGTGCGTGTTTTTTTTGAAAAATTACCAAAATAATTATTGAAGACCAACATTTAGAAAATACAAAGATGCGTTTGATAGCTGAAATTGCCGGAATATCCTAAACCGTTAATTTTACCACAGCTCGTTGTCAATTTCTTACCATAGTCGCGGTCCGGTCGTTTACTGCCGAATTATACTCTGCTAAACTGGTAATAGATGCTACATACATTTGAGAATACAGTACTAAAATAACAGAACGTGCGATTAAATGATCAGAAACAACACTCACCTCATCGCGTTCAGAAAACGAAGTTAGTGTAAGAAGTTCAGGGTTGCCGTCGAAATGCGGAGGAACTTGAATCACAGAATGCGTATGACAGCCTAAGCTTAGAGATACACCGGTCAGTTAGTAGATAAACAAGAATTATCACCTCACAATCCCCTGGTCAATGTATAGAACAGGAACGTAACAGTAGTATAAGCATATTCTTAAGACTATGCCTAACGCCCAAGCAAAAAAGTTAATCTAAAGCTTGAGTTTACTCTATTGTTGTCGTGCAGAAAAACGTTCCGCCCCTGATCTTTACATGGGATCGATCTAGTGCACATACAGTAAATACAGTAATAGCAATTATATGTTTGATCATGACACTGCCTCATCATCTATGCAACCTACCTACGTAGAGCTATAAATGGAAATGTATTTTTGAACTTGTGTTAAACCCGCTTACGATCTCCCCGCACCCACCCCTTCTATTTCTTCGTCACACCCCCCTGTTAATTTTGATAAATTGTTCAAAATTGCAGCTAAATTAAGAGCACATCTTGTCAAATGTGTACAGCACATTATCATCAGTTAGCGATAGGTTTTCAAACTGACGAACACCTGCAACTGCAGATCGAAAAATGACTGCAGAAATGGGACAAATCAAACGCAAACAATGCGCTGAATTTCAAACTTCACCGTTGCCATGTTCCAAAGTTACAGGTCCTATCACCAACAGATAATAAATGCTGTATACATTTGAGAATATGGGCTAAATTTGCTTCAAAATTAGTGAAAATGAGTTAATTTATAATAGGATATCTTCATGAATATAAAGTAATAGAAGTATTAAGCATTCGTAGAAGAACAAATTTGATAATTAATACAGATTGTTACTATTGCTACTGTAAATCGGAAAATACGCTTATCGAATATTACAGGTAAATTGTCAAATTATGTTCAGCTAATTTAAAATTATCAGTCAGTGTCTAAAAGAACTGAGAATTTTAAAGCATCCAATGTATAGAACAGGGTCGTAACAGTGTAGTATAAGCGTATTCACTACGCGTAATTCTAAAAGTTGCAGCTATACATATCGTGCGGAACCCGGACGGTGACGGACGCTGACGTACGGCGTCGTCATCAAAAGTATAGCGCTACTCTGTGCATAAACCTAAGTTTAAGCGTAGGAATGACCTTATACCTATTAGCATAAGCCTAAACACAAAGCTAAGCCTAAGCTTAAACACAAAGCTAAGCCTAAGCTTAAACACAAAGCTAAGCCTAAGCTTAAACACAAAGCTAAGCCTAAGCGTAAACACAAAGCTAAGCCTAAGCTTAAACACAAAGCTAAGCCTAAGCTTAAACACAAAGCTAAGCCTAAGCTTAAACACAAAGCTAAGCCTAAGCAAAAAATAGAATAAACCTTGAACTTACTCTACTGCAGTCCGGAGAAAAACGTTCCGATCCTGATCTTTACATGAGCCGAAATTTCAAATATGCATGCAGTCAAATTAATAGATCCAGTCAAAAACAAAACGCTATTTTAAACACTTTTCGTGTTTTACACATCATTTCAAAATGCTTGTTTTCAAAGTGCAGAAACTTCTTTATTAAATGAATAGCTATCTAGCAGGACCGAAGTTGCCACCCACATATCCTCCGTTACGGGGCGCCATCACAATAAGGGGCTCGCTCCCTAACAATACTTTACACAAAAAATTTGAAAAATATTTTGATCATCCCAAGGGATCCCACCCCGGCATTTTGCGGGACGCCCTCATTGTAACCTGCTCTGGTTATGTTATCTATTGCAGCAAAACGATTAAGTATACTTAAATGTTTTTTGCGTTTGTAAAAATATTATTTTGCGTTTTTTAGCAGAACGTCTCAAATTGACAATTCCTAAATAGAAAAATTAGTAATTTTTCAAACGAACCTTTTTCGCAGTAGGGTTTCCCATTTTCAACAAAATAGGCTTCGTTTCGAAATGCGCGTCGACAATGCGAACAACTGAAACATTCGGTGTGCCATGTGTGCCGCATTGCATTACAACAGTCCTGAAATTTACAACTGTGAAAACGTACTGTACGAGCAACAATTACACTGCAAAAAATGGTGAATCAAACTGACTCTCTCGGAAATAGGCTTTTCTTGACTGCACAAACTTAGTATACATTCGACTCCGCGACAGTCAAATTCGAATCACTACTCGCCATTTTTACAGTGCACAGTTTCAACTCATATTTTTAATCTGAATTAGTAGGAGTCTATTTCGTTAATTACGCGTCCGTAAATGAATAGTATATTCGATAGATGTAAATTACTTTAATTTGTACTTTTTTAGACACTCGCAGTGGATCTGATGGACATTTTCGCCATTAGTACGAGTTTACAATGGCTTCAATTCAACCACCCTGGTCTCATTCTAATCTTGACCCACCATTCACAAATGTGTATAGCAACTATCATCAGTTTAATAATAGGTTTTCAAACTTACTAACTATTGCAATTGCTGTACTTAAAATTGATACAGGAGTAGAGTAAATCATACGCGCTGGTGCGAACATTACAAGACTTATCATCAACTGTTGACAGGTGCTCTACACGTTTGAGAATACGGGCACTTACCTCAGTTACTGGTAAGTCACATTTATGACACTTTGCCGCATAATAATGCTCATAACAGCTGGCGCAGTAAATTTGACCATTTTCTTCGATAAAACCTGTCGCAAGGAGTTTACGTCCGCAATTATCGTTGCTACATATGAAATGGCCAGGACACCACGTCTGTTCCATTGCCAGAACAAAAGGTCCCCTGTAAAATATAAATAACAGCATCTGAAAATTTTTTCCATCAAAAGACAATCTATATTATTAAAGCTGGAACATCCCACATACGTATTTTGGGCATCGTTATGTTCGCTGAGGCGAATTAACTTTAGTCCCGTTCGTACGTGCAAGTTTTCGCAGCGAGCGGTGCGGTCACACACAACTGTAGCTGCAACGTTTAATAATGGGTTTTCGAACATATAATTTGCAGCTGAAATTCCAGTTGCAATTTTTGCAGCGAAAACTTGCACACGCGAGTTGCAACTGCAAGTTCTTTATGTCTAATATTGGCACATGTAATTGCCAGCTCCGAGTGCTCGCTGCAAAAACTTGCACGTACGAATAGGTTCCCCACGCTGAACTGTCTATGGTCATATAATGGGAATATCGATCAATAATTGAAAATCCTGATTACGCCTCTGCTACGCATTTATCCAAACTAATGACTGTTTTGCTTACCGAATTCCTATATGACATTTTTGACACATTGCCATTTTTTCACATTGCAGGTCGTTTTTTGCTTTAAACACTCCTTTTCCACGTTTAGGATGTCGGGGACCAATGAAATGCGACATTACCGGAGGCGCAGGAGCAGGAGTTGGCGGCTGTTGTTTCGGAAGGCCACTGGTCGCCGAACTTACAGGAGTAATGCCGTCTGGAAGAAAAGTGCCGAAATCAGTCTTACAGGAGTGGTTTTCGAGAGACTCGGTTAGTTTTGGCAACGGTTGCGACGGTATCGAATCGTTAATGTTGAATTCTAAAATAGAAAAAATGTAAACAGAAATCTTCTTAAATCCTATTATTGTTTGTTATTCGTAAACTGAAACCCCTACGTTACGTAATTTGAGCGTTGTTTTAACGAGCATATAAACCAAAGCAAACTGTTGCAAAACAAAATATTAACATCTGTAAAGACAAAATGTTACCCAATAATTTACTGGCTAAAAACGTGACTTACGCTGACTGGATTATAACGTGAACCCCGCATCAGAAACTGCTCAAACGCTACGAAATTAAAATGTGTAGTATTAAGAGGGTAAAGAAAAACTAGCTTATAGGTTGTTAAGCTTATCGTTACGCTTAGGTTAGTAAAAATACGCAATAAAAGCATTTAATCTTGAGTTAAAGCTTAAAATCAATATCAAGCTATTAAAGCCCTATTCACACGTGCAAGTTTTTGCTGCGAGATCATGCAGTTGCAAATTGCACACAGAACTTGCATATTTTCATCAGACAATGACAAAGCGGCTGCAATAAACTCAGTGAATTTGCATGGTTAATCAATCGTGTGAACTAAATTCCTGGCTATGATATTCAATGAAATATTTGCAGCTGCAAGCTTTTCGAACGAGAATTTCGACGAAACTTGCCAGTGTAAGGCGCAGCTGCAAGTTCTCGCAGCAAAAACTTTCACGTGTGAATAGGGCTTAAAGCAACTAATATTCAAATGAAACGCTAGCAGAATTACCAGTCCGACCACTGAAATAAACAATTTAACGCATAGCCAAATATGTGGTAACCGCGAGTTAAGCATGCAGTTTCATCTCACTGAGTTAATTTTTCTTTTATAAAGTAAATTTTGGAAAATTTGGCAAAAACGAACGCAAATAACTATTGCAATTATTAAATGAGTGACCCGGCCCGCAGCCAGAGTGGGTCAGAGATGCTCAACCCCCTCCCTGGAAAATTTTGGCCCCTCCTACGCTGCAAAAATGGTGAGTTACATGGACTCTCTTCGAAATAGGCTTTTCCTGACTACACAAACTGAGTCAAAATTCGACTCCGCCTGAATCAAATTCTACTCAACTTCACTTTGGCCGAGTCGAATATTTACTCAGTTTGTGTAGTCAGGAAAAGCCTATTTCGGAGAGAGTCAATTTGACTCACCATTTTTTGCAGTATAGAAAATTTTCAACTTTGCTTGTAAGTTGTCGAAAACTGTTTTATGCGCTTCTTGAATATTTTTAGCGCCCGCTTGCAAGGTCAGCTAACTACTGGCCTCTGATCACCAATTAAAACTTAGAGTGAAATGCAGTTATGCAAACGTTTTTAGCGATTGTCAAAACGCTATTTTAGCATCAATTTCAATACGCTGTTTTCATGTACTTTTGACACGAGTCTGAATTGAACAAAAAATACAATTTTTTACAGAAAAATTCTCTTTTAAACCATTAATTTAGCAAAAATGACAACCGTTTGATATAAAATTTAAGCAATAAAATGACAATTTTAGCTTGAGACGAACAGTTTGCAAGTGAAACTATTAAGCACGACAGCGTTGAAAGGTATATACCCATTCGACCCGTCTAACTTTACCCCTTGAGACAGCCTATGATATTGCGGCAAGAAAAGTAAGTAACAACTTGTGAGAAAATTTCGAAACGGCAAACTCTGTTTCAACTAAATCATAAATACCTCGAAAAATTACCACAACTAAAAATTAAGTTCTTGTAAGCAGCGAAATCTATATTTTGTGAAATTTTCGCGTTTACAAGATGCTGGACTTTTACTGGGGGAGTTGCTAAGTTTTTAGAAAGGTAAGAGATTACGTTACGTAAAAATCTTCATCGAAGCTTTCTGTGTTACCAAGAGTGGATAATGCATTCTTCAACAAGAGTATGCAACTGGATACATTCTGTGTGGAAAACAATGTACCTGGCACGCGTTGCGTTTTTGCCTTACCCCCGTTTTGTTTAGAGGGGTGTAAAACCGGTGCGAACAATGGCACTTTATGTACGCGGCGTCAGACACGCTTCCGTCATAGTTTAATGTAGTTGTAGTCATGTGATATCGACCGCCCCCCCTAAGCAAGGGGGTCGGTCAAACATGAAGCACCCTCTGGTACATTTTGTACCATGCGGAACCCCAAGAGTTGCTCACTCTTGTATCATGCAGTCTTGGTGTTTCTCATTGGTAAGAAATCTTATGAACATGTGTACCAAAGTCTGAACACCGGTATCAGACCCGTAAAACTTGTCCATGATTGTACCCTGGTTCACTTACCATGATTTTTAAAATCACCAAACGGCACTTCAATAATGTCAAGCTCAGAGTCCGTTTCCGAACAAAATGAATCTTGCTCACCGGCAGAGCTTAGCGCAGCTCGGACCAGCTCGTCCACCTGAGCATCAGGATTGTCAATCATCCTTGACGTTGAATAATCGTCGTGTTTCTCGTGAGCTGTTTCCAAAATTTCGCCAACATTTTGACGGAATTTTTCAAAATTTGAGGTGTGTCCGATGTTGCCTGACTTCTTGCTTGCGTTTGTAGGACATTTGTTCTGTAGAGCGAACATTTTTTCAAATTGTTTCGCTACAGATTTGACTGAACAACCGTTTATTTCGTCTTCAATGCTGGACTCGAGTTCAGCTGTGCTAGTGTCATTAGTTTGTACCATTTTGCCAATTGACGCACTTTCGGCGTTTTGAATAACTTTTTCGTCGATTGATTTACTAAACAAATCAGTTTGGAAATACCGCAATGGTACTTGTGAACGTTTCAAAGGAATCTGATTGGTTATTTGTGGGCTGACGTCGATTGGCCAATGGCGAATGCTTGGAAGTATTCTGTTTTTTGAATTACTGCTGCAAAATGGAAAACGTTCTCTGGCGATCGTTCTTGATTGGTTGTTGAGGTTCGCATCGATTTCTGATTGGGTTGTTTCAGTCTCGTCGATCGCTTTCAATCTTATTTCTGATTGGTCGGAGCAATTAAAGTCGATTTCTGATTGGTCGCTTTGTCTCATTCTGGTTTCTGGCTGGTCGACGTGATCTAAATCGACTTCTGTTTGGCTGATTGATCTCAATTTTAGTTGTGATTCGTCAATTGGCTTTGTATAGATTTCTGATAGGTTGAGGGTTCCCGTTCGGTCATCAGTTTTTAGGATAGGTTGTGATTGGTCAATCTCATTTATGGAGCGTTCTGATTGGTCGCAAACGTTCAAACATGCTGTTGTTCTAATTATTACTGCCTGGTCAGTTTCTTTCGATCTGGTTTCCAACTGGCCCACTTGCTTTAATCTAGTTTCTGATTGGTTGAGGCCTTTTAATTCAATACCAGGTTCTAATTGGTCAAATTTAATTTGGATAGATTTGGAAAGTTTGACATTGGTTCTGTTACCGGTAGCAAATTCACTAAAATTGTCCAATTGGGTTGAATATTTCAGCAACGCCAGTTGAGCAAGTATCGAAAGCGAATCAATTGTCTGCGTGTCATTGGTTAATGGGGGTAATGGTTCATGAATAGACGTACCGCGTCCCTTTAAACCAAGTGACGACCGTCCGCTTTCGATGCTATTAATCCCACTATCAATATAAGGTGTGCTGTTAGCCACTACCGTAAGACCCCTAGGCTGAGAAGGTGAGGAAGGACTTAGGCAAGTTTGCGATACAGTACCGTCTGAGATTAGCTTCAACTGGGAATACTGTGGACAGACATAGTTCGTTGAGTATAGGAACCGAGGCGACAATGATTGGTGGTTCTGTAAAGGTCCAAGAATTCGACCAATCAGGGCGGCGTTTTCATCGTCGATTGTGAACGAAGGATCTAGTTCAGATTTTGGATCTTGACATTCGAGCGATAAGTTTCGAGCAGGTTTAGGAACATTTGGACGCACTGGCTCCGGCTGAACGTTGTTCAAATTGTCATAAACACTGTGGGATAACTCAATCCCGTCGAGTCCGTAAAGTGTATGAAGGTGCGTATGGGTATTGTCAACGTCGCTGACAATAGGTATGCGTTCAGGATAGATTTCTTGACCAGAAATAACAGCGTTGTCTGGACCGGATAATGAATTTTGGACCGTTTCAGGGACTTTTTGACTATCACAGGATAATAATTGAGGTTTAGCTTCATGTGAAATTATCTTTGCAGTACTGGTTCCAGTTGGTTTGGATTCGGTTTCAGGCAAAGTTCTTGTATTTAGGTCTCGTTCCAGCTGATTAGCATTGTTCGCTTTCGCGGATTTTGAAAATTTTGATTTGTCTGTTACAAAATGTTGTGAATCTAAAATGTTAAGCTAAATGCGTTAGCTATAAAGTATCTAGCCAATGTTAATACTTTGACGGGTGTAACAGTAGTATGAGAGCGTATTCGTAGAACCTAAGCCTAAATGTAAACCTCAGCGTAAGCCGAAACGTAAACCTAAGTAAAAAATGTTTAGTTTATTTACTTTATTGGATTTCCGCGGATAAACGCTACATCCCTCAAAGTAAAAACCTCGGACCGCATTTCGATTGGTCAGTTTAGCAAAGCATTATCGTGCATGCTTGGTAAGCTGGGATTACCGGCAATTTGATTTTTTTTGCAGAATTGATTTCAAGAGGCGGAACAGAAAAATTTAATGACCGATTCAACATTTGAAACATTCAATCAGCTCAAAAATATTTCACTATCGTTTTGACCTTAAAAAAAATTCATCTAATTTTTGCCTTATTTTTAACCAATTTGAAGCGACCTGTCCCTTGGAACGGGCAGTTCCGTCACGTCCCACTTTCATCTTTGTGTGATACTCCACCATGCAGCGTATGCTCACCCAGCTTATGCCATCTCTTTGCGGCTTCACTTTCTTTCCGGATGATATCCGGCGACTGGTAACTCAGCGGCCGAATTCTACTAATTCCTGTAGCGTTAGGAGACATAGCTATTGGCTCATTTGCATATCCGCGATTTACTGAGCGATGATTGGTCAATTTAGATTGGGTGCGGTGTCGCATCTGCCAATTACAACAACGATACTGTACCAAATTTTCATACGCTGCCGTAGGCGAAGCGTATCGCCATTGGAGCCTGTCACTAAGCGCTGATAGCCGCTCTTCAGATGCTTCGATTTCATTGGATAATGATGGCGGAGGCCAGTTGGGTGTTATTTCTGTAAATATAATTGGTCTATTAACCAAATTTTAAATAAAAACAACAATGTTAGCACACACACCCCATTTTAGTACAAAAAATAAAAATTTAGTTAAAATATGTATATATTAACCCTTTCACTCACAGAGTATACTATGACAACTAAATACAATAATGTAAGAGCAATAAACACACTGTGGGCAGTGTTTAACATTTATAACATATACGAGCAGTTGCAAAATCTCCACAAGACGTGAGAACCTACTCGGGCTCGAGCGTCAAGCTCCTATAGCTCAGTGGTCATCGTAAACGCCTCCCACCCGTGAGACTGGGGTTCGAATCTTACCTTGAAATTACATCTTATATAAAATTGAAAATATTCATTAGCGTCACTCTAACCGTTTTAGGCTTGGTATTATAAAATTTATAATTTCTTGGATGAACGAATATAAACTATGCTACATTAATCAACAACCTTCAAAATTTACATAAACTGAGGGTTAGACATAAGTGTACACTGGAAAAAAAAGGGGAGTCAAATTGACTCTCTCGGAAATAAGCTTTTCCTGACTACACAAACTGAGTCAAATTTGACTGCGTCAGAGTCAAATTCGAATCGCTATGTCGCACGTTTGACTCTGGCGAAGTGGAATTTGACTCAGTTTGTGTAGTCATGAAAATCCTATTTCCGAGAGAGTCAATTTGACTCACCATTTTTTACAGCGTAGCCAAGATTTCGGTAAGGAAGGCGATGCGTTCTATGGAGACAGACTTCGAATGGGAGTGTGTCATTTGGCAAACTGACAGCGCGTCTAAAAATGCCAGTTTACAAAAATGCCTAAGGGAAGTGTTTGGCACCTGAACCACCCCTGGCTACGAATCCTGGGGATAGACACTACCTAGAAACCAAAAATAATATTTTAAAGCACTAAGAATGCACAGAACAAAAATATATGATTTAGTCCAAAAAATACTGCAACTTTTTAATCTAAATCTACGTTTTTATCACGGTCAATATTCTCAAATGCGTATAGCATCTATCACCAGTTAGCGAGTGGTTTTTAAAACAGACGAACTCAAGCATTTGCGGATCTAAAAATTGGCGGCACACAAGTAGGACAAGTCGACCCATGTAAAGATCAGGGACGGAACGTTTTTCTGTGGGACTAGAAAAGAGTCAGCTTAGGCTTTAAACTGATTGTTTTGCTAGTCTTAGGCTTAGGCTTAGGCTTAGGAATATGCTCATTCTTACGCTTAGGCTAAGGCATAGGCTTAGGCTTAGGAATATGTTCATTCTTATGCTTTCGAACTTCGCCAGTTTCAAATTTACAAAAAATATTAGACCGATCGCCGTTCACTTGCGATAGATGCTATACACATTTGAGAATACGGGTACACTGCAAAAGATGGTGAGTCAAATTGACTCTGTTCGAAATAGGCTCTACAGGTCTACGCACACTAAGTCAAATCGGACTCCGCCACAGTCAAATTAGACTGACTGAGTCGCACGTTTGACACTGGCGGAGTAGAGTTTGACTCAGTTTGTGTACAGAGGAAAAGCCTATTTCGGAGAGAGCCAATTTGACTCACCATTTTTTGCAGTGTAAAGATTTCAGTTAAAATAAAAATCCGCCCTGTAGAGTTTACTTTGAGGTTCTCGGCTTCCAAACGGATGATTATGCGGTTCGGCGACACCGGTGCCTTCTGGAAGCGAATATCGATGTTTGGCTTTGGTCGGACTTGCGGTTGATTTTGAAGTTCGCGTTGGTGGATCAGGAGCTTTGCTGTTAGGATTTAAACCTAAAACAATGGCTTAAATGATACTGCTTTAAAAGTTACACTGTAAATTCCAGTGAGTTGATTAGTCACGTCATAGTGAGAATTAGTTATTTCTGAGTGAATAACTGACTCTGAATTGATTTATTTCGGGATCAGTTGATTAATTATCTCAGAATGAGTTCATTAAGTGCAACATTGTGAGTTCTGAAAGTCCTCTACATCAGAGCTCAGACTTCTGAGTGGATTCAACTCATTATGGGTTAAAATCAACTCAATGAAATTACAGTGAAATACAATTATACTTCTGTTGTTCTACTGCACAGAATTATATATAGAGTTACAGTGGTCAGTGGTCTATTTACTTTCGAAGTTAATTGAAACTCAAACAACAAGTTATAGGCGGGCCGTAGCCAAGGGGGGGGGTTGGGGAACCCAGCCCCCCCCGTGAAAAATTTGGCTCCCCAATGTAATATTCAACCTTGTTTGTCCGCCATTGAACACCCTTGAATGACCCTCCTGAACACTTTTCAGCCCCCCTAGCAAGGTGAGCTGGCTACGGGCCTGATTTTGGGTAGTCTTTGCGAATAATGTCAAAAATAAAACGCTATTTTAAACGCTTTTTATGTTTTCCTTAGTATACTTGAAAACATTTTTAAGCGGATAAACTCTGAAATGAGTCGTTTAGTATAACATTACGCTATTTGAAGATAAACGCTAACAAAAACTGTATGATAGTGGAATTTTCGTTATTTTTATACTTATAATTGCGCTAAATCACGTATGAATCCAGCATTGTTTCATATAGGCTGCAATTGTTCGATTTAGAAACAAATTCGAAAATCTTGCCAAAAATTTGGCTGAAACTCCCAAGCAGACATGTTTCTTCAGCTAAGAAGGATTATTAAAGTTTGTAGGCAAACGTACACCAAAATTTTTTAAAAATCACCAGGTAAAACAAGTTTGCCTGCGATAAAGTACACGGTTGCATACCTGAACTTTGAGACTTTAATTCTTTTCTGGTATGGATGCCAGCGTTGCTGTCTAAATCGATTATCAGACTCGGAACCGTTGTTTCGACCGGTTTAATTTCAACTTTACGTAAGCTATTGGTATCTTGTCGTATGCTGGCTTCTAACTTCTGGTGAGAACACCTGGAATATGATGAGTAGTTTCCCCGTTTAATATATTGCAGTCACCGCCTGGATCCCACCAGCTTTGAATTTTTTAACCAAAAGAAAAAATAATCACAATGCGTCCGCTTATATACTTGTACACTGCAAAAAACAGTGAGTCAAATTGACTCTCTCCGAAATAGGCTTTTCCGGTCTACGCAAACTGAGTAAATATTCGAGTCCGCCAGAGTCGAACGTGTGAGTTAGGGAGTCGAGCTTGACCCTGGAGAAATCGATTTTTGACTCAGTTTGTGTCGTCCCGTAGAGCCTATTTCGGTGCGAGTCAATTTGACTCACCATTTTTTGCCGTGTACCGTTGAAAATGCTAAGTATCAAATAGTGTCGACATTTCTTATGCTCAGTTGAAATGAACTCGTTTAAAAAAGTTTTAATTTTCAACGCGATTTGACGAGCTGAGTCGAATGGTGTTAAATTTAATACGGAACTAAATGCTTATATTCGAGGGTTACAGGGAGGTAAAAGGCGAAAACGCAACGCGTGCTGGTACATTTTGTACCATGCACCGCCCTTCTATTTGCGCACGCTTGTTTAAGATCATGTACTTTTGGTAATACCAAGAGTGTATAATGGAGAGTATGACACTTCTTCATCTATACACATATGTTGTGTGATATTACGCGGACCTTAATAGATGCTATCCCTCCATTGATTGAGGGGGGGTCTTAACTACAGCTGCAACAGTTTGTTTTCAGTAAAGTCGCATAGTTTATGCATATTGAAAGCATGTTTCCACTTGTCTCCAAACATTTTATAACCGAACCCCCCCTCAATCAAGAAGGGGTTAGACAAAGTAGGGTCCACGTGATACTACATCACGCTAATACGTGTTGTATGCAGTGTCACAGTCTTCCTATATTATACACTCTTGGTAATACTAAGAGTGCATCATGACAAGACTGTGCAACTCTTTGGATCCTACATGGTACAAAATGTACCACTGGGCGTTTGCGTTTTTGGCCGACTCCCTCTTTGTTTAGAGGGGGTCGTTGTCACATGCACAACCCTAAATTCAATTATAAGCGGATTATTCTTGTTAACCCCCCTCTAAATAAGGAAGGGGTAGACCAGAAATGCCACGCGAGCCGGGAAGATTCTTTACTACACAGAATGTACCCAGTTGCATACTCTTGTATGTATCATCCACTCTTGGTATTACTTTAAAAGGTTTGCAATATATACTTCTTTTCATACTTTTTTGCATCTATGCTTAAGAGTAAATCAGTTTAACTGTCGAGCGATGCTGCGAAAGCGCTAAGCTTAATAATTGGAGCATAAAGGGTTTAAGCTTAAATACACAATTGACCAAAAAAATACAAAATAATAATTTTTCACTCAAATTTACCGATTTGCATCGTCTGATTGGGGTAGGATTGCAATAATTGAATCGAACGCTGCGTCGAGGTCTTTTTTGGTCCTTGGTGGCACCACTGGTTTAAGTGGCGTCGTCCCGGTGGGATCCAAAATGTCAACTTGGGTCGGATTTTTGGCATTCCAATCGAAATCAACTTTAGTTTCCATGATCGTTTGAGCTGATTTTGACTGAGCAATGTTTTCGGGCACTTTGAGCGTCGGTTTAGCTGATGGATTGTGGATTGGATCGCTAACAATTTGGCCGTTTGGAATAGACACGGGTGACGTGGTTTGAATTTGCTGAAATCAAGTAAGCTGTTTTCGCGTTTACATTACTGAAGCCGGCGTAGCTGTAATATGGAATCACGACAATTCGAACAATTCGTCGCCCGACAACTTGTAATCCGAAATTACATCAGCTTGACAATTTGTCACCAATCATTATGCTTAGGCTTAGGCTAAGGATTACGCTTAATTTAGGATTATGCGTAGGCTGCAGGATACTAAAGCTCAGGGGCGGACATTTTTTCTGTGGGACTGCTATAGAGTAAGCTTAAGCTTTAGATTAAGTTTTTTGCTTGACTTAGGCTTAGGCTTAGGCTTAGGCTTAGGAATATGCTCATTCTTACGCTTAGGCTTAGGCTTAGGAATATGCTCATTCTTACGCGTAGGCTTAGACTGAGGAATATGCTCATCCTTACGCTTAAGCTTAGGCTTAGGAATATGCTCATTCTTACGCTTAGGCTAGGGCTTAGGCTTAGGCTTAGGCTTAGGCTTAGGCTTAGGAATATGCTCATTCTTACGCTTAGGCTTAGACTTAGGAATATGCTTATTCTTACGCTTGGGCTTAGGCTTAGGCTTAGGTTTAGAAATATGCTTATAATACTGTTGCGCCCCATGTACATTGGCGGCGACTGTTACGACAAGTTTACCTGAAGTTTTACATCTGTTGTTGTTTTTCTTGCAGAAATACTGTGATGTTCTTGGCGTCCGACTCGAGGTGCTGCGCTAAAATTGCATATTTCGAAAATTTCAGATGAAAAAGAAAATATTCATGGCAGAAAAGGTCAATACATTGTCATGCGTATGCAAATTAGGTAACAAAATGGTAACAATTTGCAAACCGGATGTGCCGTAAGTGTTATCTCCAGGGTGTAACCGGATATCCGTTTCCATTTCGGTAGAAATCGGCCTCCGTTTCCGGTTCCGTTATAGAAATACCAGAAATTTGTTTATCTTTACGTTCAAACTTAGTTATAAATTACATAATTTTTTTGGCAATTTTTCATTACGATGTGCTGCAATTATCGGAACTGAAACAAAAATTACAATATTCGGTCATAATCTTAAAAATTTCGGTGCATCCGACATTTTTTGTCTAAAATTTTAGAATGCCCGGTGAACATTTGCACGTCTCAATTGTGTTGGCAGAGAAATAAAACCTATATAAAATTGATACACTTCACTATTCGTTTTCCGTTTCCGTATCCGTTATTTCGATCACTATTCGTTTCCGCTTTTGTTATTTTTACTATCCGTTTACACCGTGGTTATCTCACTCGTGCTGCAACTAGGGGTGTCCTGGTATCCCCGCAGAACCTAAACTTCTGAGCCTTTAATTGAAAAATAAGTCGTCTTGTTCTGCAAAGGCATATGGTCACATTTATAGTTTGCTCCGCCACTTGCATTAAGCATTTTACTATTGAAAGAGCTAAAAATACTGAAATGGCTTTGAACTGTTTTGGTGTGTCTAGGCGCGTAAGTTTGAGAAGCGCTTAGTGCCGGAAAGTTGGTAGGCGTCAGCCCTCCATCCTGTTTAGTATCCTTTGCAGGAAGTTCAGGGGGTGGCAGCCCCACTGAAAACATCATTTTACTGGCGGGGGAACGTTTTCCACTGTGGGTGGGACCAACTTATGCGTTGAAATAAAATTTAAATTAAAAATGTACCATTTTGCAACTACAAAGTCAACTTGGTTACCAGCGGTGACAATTGCATTTCGTGCCGATTCTAAGCTTAATCCGCTCACGTTCCGACGTTTTATTTCAATGACTCGATCATCAACGCTCAGCCCCGCATGATACGCTAAACTGTTTGGAATAATCTGAAAATATTTCACAATTTTGTTTCACGTAACAATTAAAGTTCCTATTTATACGTGCAAGTTTTTGCTGCGAAAACTATCGCGTTTCAAACAGCATCTTTTAAAACGCTTTTTTTAGATGGAGAAACTCTAAAATGAATCGCTAGTGGTAGCAGAACGCTATTCAGCAAACGGTTTTTAGCGTTTGTCAAAACTTGCTATTTAGCATTAATGGCTGGGTTTCCACAACGAAGCGCATATTAATACTTTAGTATGTGTTAAGTTTTTAATTATATAATAACTTTAAGTACTTACTTAGATGTTGTACTTAAGCAAATACTTAAAGTAAAATTTAGTACTTAAAACGTTCTAGAACCCCAGCCAATGTGAATATTTTTATCAAAACACGAAAAGTGTTTTGTATTTTTAAAGCGATTCTTTAATATATTTTAGTAATTTTGCGAATAAAGCGTTATATCAGTTTTGACAAACGTTCACTATTGCGAACAAAAGCATAAAAAGACAATACTTGGCCCATGGCTTAAAACAAGGCCGGAAACGCAGTAGTAAACGCATTTTCCTAAGCCTAAGCTTAACTATAAGCGTACGAATGAGCTTATACGTAACGTAAGACTAAGACTAAGCCTAAGCCTAACCATGAGTAATAATGAACTTATACCTACCGTATGCCTAAGCCTAAGCCTAAGCATAAGCCTTAGCCGAACCATAAGAGTAACAATGAGCTCATACCTACCGTAAGCCTAAGCCTAACCATAAGCGTAAGAAGGCGCGTATAGCTACTGTAAGCCTACGCCTAAGCCTAAACCAAAGCAAAAATGTTAGTCTAAAATTTAAGCTTACTCTATTACAATCGCGCAGGAACACAGTTCCGGCACTTTTCTATGCATCGGCCGAAAACGTTTTTATGAAAAAATGTTACCTCCGAAATCGCGAGGGGAAACCCACAATCGGCGCCGCCTTTCAACTTGAACCCCCAAGTTTCAGAGTTATCGCTTCGACTCAGTCGAATTGTAATGTTTTCTGTCATATTTTGTCTATTTCAACTCAACCATTAATTTAATTTGAGCACGAAACAACCTTAAACAGCGGTTGAGTTTATACAATTTTGTTTTGTACCATAAGTCCATACGGTACAGGTTTGTAATGTTTTAATTTTCAACAGAAGTTGAAGCTAAATCGAGTTTGAATTTGGACTTCTGTATTAATTAAACCAAGAGTCGACGATAAGAGTATGCAACTTCTGAAAATATGCATGGCATACAAAGTACCACCGCGCGTTGCGTTTTGGTCATAGCCCTCTAATTTATTGGGGGGTCAACGGCACACAGAACTCAGGTAAACATCAATCACGATTATAATCGGACGTTGTATGCACTCCTCCCTAAATGCGGGGGAGGGAGTTCGGGAAAAATGCAACGCGCGCCGCGTACATTGTTTTGTACACAGAATGTATCCAGTTGCATACTCTTGTTGAAACTATTATCCACTCTTGATTAAAACGGAGTTGTTTTTGAATATCGGTTCCATTTTCAATGGACTGGGAATTTGATAGTATTTGGCTTAGGACTGGATTAGGCTTGAGGTTCTCATTGCTGTGTAATCACATACGATGCAGTTTTAGCAGAAACATTTAAAGAGTAAACAAACAAACAAGCATTTGTGTTATAATACCATATTTAAAATATACTGCCGTGGATGGTTCAACCCCGCCGCTGGCCTCTGGAAAGAGACGGGACCGAAGGAAATAGTCGTTTAATAACTGCACCATAATATGACACAAAAAACGGCAAACTTATTTTGTTTACCTGTCACTGGCTAAAATTGTACATTGTACCGAAGGCATAATTGGCTAATGTTTAGAACAAGGCCGTAACAGTAGCATAAACATATTTCACAGCTTGAGGCTAATTGTAAGGCTAAGCAACAAACTAGTCTCTTAAGCTTAAGCTTACTTCATTACAGTCCCACTGGAAAACGTTCCGTCCCTGATCTTTACATGGGCCAATTTTTTGAACAAGAGTGTAAATCGGTATGTCGGGAACGGGCCCGTGGCCAATGGGGCGGGGCAAACGGGTTCAGCTATTCTGGAAAAATATTGACCCTCACAGAAAAATTTCAACCTTGCTTGCAAGTGATTGAAACCCTTGAATGCCCCTCCTGAAAAATTTTGTAGCCTCCACTAGCCTGGTGACATGGGTACCGGAATGGTAGGGGACCTTTAGATACTGTCTCGCGCAGGCGGTTGGTGGGTTATAACCGCGGCACTGTTTAACAATTTCAAATTTTGTTTTATTTCTGTTTTTTACGAAAACTTAGAGTCAGTTACAGCTTTAGACTAATTTTTTTGCTTAGGCTTACGCTTAGGCTTAGGCTCAGGAATAGGCTCATCCTACGCTTAGTCTTAGGCTTAGGCTTAGGAATATGCTTATACTACTGTTCCGGCCCTGTTCTATACATGGGAACAAATAATAATCAGTGTATATATACTTATGACAATTGTGTTATATGTGTATTAATGACTCTGATACCTCGTTCAAACCATTAAAAAAATCCACCCAGACGACTGTTTTAAAATGAAATATTTTCATTCAAAACAGTTTTTAAAATAAAATAAAAAATAAAAATATTTAAGCGAAACAAAACAATTAAAAAATAAATGTTGCAAACCGAAGAGAACAATGGATATTGCAAACTTAACAAAAATGGGTCGAAAACGCCAAAAAAATGATAAAAATGGTAAAAAATTGGCTAAAATCACTTAAATTATTTTTCGAGGGTGGTTTGTTAGGTGGGAGGGGGGGGGGGGTAAGAACAGATTTCCTTGTGGGTGCGCAAATGGTGCAAAAAAATGCCTGTATCGAAACGATTTTGGCCAGCCTGGTCTTAAAAGCCGTTAATATTTTTTAAAATTGTGTGTGTGATTTATAGGCAGCGTTCGCTCCGTGCCTTTAGGCCAATGTTTACAACAGGGCCGTAACATTAGTATAAGCATATTCCCAAGCGTAACCTAAGCATAAACAAAAATTTAGTCAAAAGCTTAAGCTTACTCTATTGCAGTCACGCGGAAAAAGAGTTAATGTTTCATATCTGGTTTATTACAACTTAAACAGGCAAAGTACAACCGGAAATGAATCACCAAAGCCAGTTTTCTGGCAAAAATAGTCCTGAATCACCATAACAATTGATGCTACCCATTTTAACTATAGGGTCCTGCATACAATAGATAAACCTAAATCTAAGCCCAAGCCCAACCCTCAGCTTAAACTTAAGCCTAGACATAAAAATATATTCCTAAGTATACGTTGGCTATTAACTCTTTCTCCCATGAATATTTTCAATTTCATATGAGATGTAATGTCAAGGTAAGATTCGAATCCCAGTCTCGTGGGTGGGAGGCGTTTAAGATGACCACTGTTGCACTACACATATATGTTATAATGTTAAACGCTTGTCGCAGTGTGTTTATTGCTCTTACATTATTGTATTTAGTTGCTCATAGTATACTCTATGAGTGAAAGGGTTAAGGATAAGATTGTAGTCCTAAAGTGCTACCGTGTTCTTGCCTCCCAGTTGACAGGCCCACATTCTTGACGAGAGCCGCTAGTGCCATATCCATTCAAACAAACGGATGTCCTGCGCCCACTAGGGAACCCAGAAAAGGGACGAATGTGGTGTACACCCCGCGTCAGAAAATTATTTTGTCATAAAATAGTACCTTACCATTGTTCTGCCTCCAAAAATTAGCACATATACAGCATACAGTAAAAATTGCGTTTGATAACTTTTGCCATCCCACCGTCCTATGTCAGAAACCTCTGGACCCCCTGCTTCCTGCGCAAAACGGCACTCATACCGGTCTCTACCAACGATCTGATTCTGTAAGTAAACGAGAAAAAAACCAGCTTAAACAATTAGCTAAAGTTTACATAGCAAAAGTGTTTCTAGAAAACAATATTTATATACCTGCCGCATTTGTGCAGTTTGACTATTAAATACGCAAGCGTTGCAGACGCGTGCAAACGCAGTTTAACAATTGCAATGTTGCTAATTGCAAATTGCAATGCGTACTGCACATTGTTTTGCAGTCAACCTGCGCTTGGAATGCTTGCATTGTTTCAAAAGTGTTTAAAAACGGGAACCTCAAAATTGTAACTGTTGTATTTATTTATAAGCAGAAGACAAAGTCTGTAAAAATATTAAAAGTTAACATTTTTTATTCAAATTTATAAAACAAATACCAGTTTAGAGACTTGGGATAACGGTAAAGAACGCGGGCGGAACAGTATTATAGGCATATTCCTAAACCTAAGCCTAAGCCTAAGCCTAAGCCTAAGCGTAAGAATGAGCATATTTCTAAGCCTAAGCGTAAGAATGAGCATATTTCTAAGCCTAAGCCGTAAAAAATTGGTCTAAAGCTTAAGCTTTACTCTATTCTAGTCGCACAGAAAAACGTTTCGCCCCTGATTTTTACATGGGCCGAGACTTGGACAAGTATCCAGCTATATCCCATACGTATACTGGTTCATGTAAACATTAGAAGCGAAACGTTTTCTGTGGGTCTGGAATAGGCTAAGCTTAAGCGTTAGACTAATTTTTGGCTTAGGCTAGGCTTAGGGTTAATAGGCTTACGTATAAAAGCTCATTTTTACGCTTAAGCATAGGCTTTGGATATGCTTAATGTTGGGCACTGGTTTATACACTGGCCCGTACAATGATAATTAGACTCATGGCAACATTCTCAAATGTGTGTAGCAGCTATTACCGTATTTCAAATGAAAAATGTCAGTTTTATAACTGGATTTAACGTTCAGGATCCTACTCCTGAAGTAGAAATGCTGGCTTCGACCTTGATCTGGACCTTTAGGCCCGAACCTATATGCCTTCTGTGATTATTATATTTAGGTTCAAACCATTTATAAACCAAAAAACTGGCTGTGATACAGTTATATTTAAATTTACCAAAAAAAAAGTAAATGAAAAACAGTTAATACAAACGTAAAACCAACACCCGAGTGCCAGCTAGTGACAGTTAGGAAATGTGACCAAAATATTACGTTTTGTTCCGAGGCAGAGGGTAAAATTGAAGGGTTTCAAGATTATTTTTAGCCAACTGACGGTGTGTATACCCGCAAACCAGATATTTTAAGAACAACTGGAAAACCACCAATTGTGTAAGGTTTCAAATTGACAAATATTTGTTTAAAATAAATGAAAATTTTACGTATATGATTGTTTTTTTGGAAACACTGATTTTTGACGAGGTAAACGACAAAGTTGAAAAAAGCAGAATCTAAATTAACCCTTTCTGACATGAATATTTTCTATTTCCTCTGAGACCTAATTTTAGGCTAAGATTCGAATTACAGCGACTGGAGTGGGGGGCGTATGTCATCACCACTCAGCTATAGGAGCTTGACGGTCGAGCCCGAGGAGGGTCTCAGATCTTGTGGTGATTTAGTACTATGTATACGTGTTGCAATTGTTAAACACGGTGCGATATATATTATTTAATGTATATACACTGCGCTGAGTTGCCTATAGGCAACTCAATGTGAAAAGGGGTTAAGATTCAAATATTTTAGCCCATGTATAGAACAGGGCCGGATCGTTTTCCGGAGGGGTTATATTAATAGAGTCAATTTAAGCTGTAGACTATTTTTTTGCTTAGGCTTAGGTTTAGGCTTAGGCTTAGGCTTAGGAATAGGCTCATCCATACGCTTAGGCTTAGGCTTAGGCTTAGGAACATGCTTATACTACTGTTCCGGCCATGTTCTATACATGGGCCAATATTTTTATTTTAGAGAAAATTTACATCCGAAATATATATGTATATATAACTGTATATTAATGTGTATATCAGGGTGTTAACGGATAGTAAAAATAACGAAAACAGAAACGGAATAACTGCCTAATTTCGCTTCACATCCATCTTCACCTGACTTCACTTCCGTCTCCGGCAAGTTTTGTTAACCTCCGGCTCCGGTATTTTTCACCTCCAGTCATCGGCGCCAATCTGTTCTCAAAAGTGGCGGTGTCAATTCAGCAAAGCCCGTTGTCTTTTAAAAGTGGGGATAAGAAACGCCTACCAAGTTTTTTGCTCGCGGGGGGTCAGTGACCCTCCACCATCTTCGGGATTGGCGCCCGTACCTCCGGTTGCACCCTGCAAAATAAGAATTGCAATTGTATAAAATTTAACCTTGTGAAAATTGACGTTGAGTTTTCATCTCAAATTTGTCGTATCGTTTCATGAACGCAATTCGTTATTAGTAAATGTTAATATTAACAAACATCTGTCAGTATAGGTAGGAACCGAGACTTCAGACCTTTCAACTAAAGCAGATGGAAAAGCGGGCCTCCAGACCGGAGATCGAACTCTCAGCCTACATATTCTTAAGCAAACATTCTACCACTGCGCAGTGGCGGATCCAGGATGTCAAAATGGGGGGGCCAAAATTTCACAGGTAATAAACTTACTTTTGACCCGCACACAAACCACGAATTATTGTCATAAAATTGCTATGTAATTTTTGCCGAGATGCTGTTGGGCGGGACCACGGCCGGGGTGGCCCCCATGGATCCGCCATTGCCACTGCGCCACACAGCCCGCTTCTTCAACTGCATTTTTCGTCGACTATATGTGTTGACTGTGTGCTGTCAGCTAGCATTCATACAGTGAACTGCATTATATTGCATGTGCACATATCAGACACGCATGTCCCACATGCTTACAATAATCATTGCTAGTGATTGCTTTGATCTACTGCGATTACGCGTGAGTGAGAACAATTTTTAGCCTTTAGAAACCATGAGGTTAAGCAAGTTAAGGCTTTTATTGCTTGTAAGTCCAAAAAATGTGTTCCGTCAATTTGACCGTTGTCAATACACCCCATGAGCGTAGACACCCTGTAAATTCTAATGAGTTAATTAACATAACTCAGGCGAAAAGTTTGTTAATTTCTGAGTTTAATAACAGTAAACTTTAACTCACACTGAGTCGAGTCGATTCTCATTGTGAGTTGAGTTGACTCCGGGGGGATACTTATTTAAATCAGAATGAGTTGATTTCTGAGTTTAATAACAGTAAGCTTTAACTCACAGTAAGTCGAGTTGATTCTCATTGTGAGTTGAGTTGACTCCGTGGGAGATAATTATTTAATTCAGAATGAGTTGATTTCTGAGTTTAATAACAGTAAGCTTTAACTCACACTAACTCGAGTTGACTATCACTGTGAGTTGAGTGACTCCGAGAAAGATAATTATTTAAATCAGAATGAGTAGAATCAACTCAGAATTGCGAGTTCTGATATGCCTTACTCAGTCTGAGTGATATAACTCCTTCTGAGTTAAAATCAGCTCACTACTCCGCAGGATTTTTGTTTACTGGGTACACAAATACTTTAAATATATAGTGTGTTAAAAATACTCGCAGTCTCAATATTTTTCAAAAATGAAATTTTTCCAAAACCAATGGAATGGCCAATGGCCCCCGTGTGCCGCCTCCCGTCTCCGTTCACTGTTATTAATATGAGATAGAAATTTTGACGATGAAAAAAATACTCTTAAAAATTTAATCAATTTTGTTTTCGCAATCGTATACTCTTAAATATAAATATGCGAGATGAATGTCGTTGATGTGGTGATAGAAATGTAACGTTTTGTAGTAAAATAAAATGGATAGTTTCGGTTTTGAAAAAATTTAAAAAATTAACTTAAATCTGAAAGGATGTTTATTTTAAAATTCACTTTATTGCTTTTTATGTTTTGACTGGAATCAGACCCGTAGCCAAGGGGTGTGGGAGCAGGGGGGTCAAGCTTACGCGTAAAAATGAGCTAATACCTAAAGCATAAACCTAAGCGAAAAAAAGAGTCTAAAGCTTAACATTACTAGGCCGTAGGCAAGGGGGGGTCAGTGGTCTCACCTCACCCCCCTTGAAAAATGTTGGAAAACATAGAAAATGTTCAACCTTGCTTGTAACTCATTAACAACCCTTGGCCGCCGTAAACAATTTTCAATTTTGCATGTATCTCGTTAGAAACCCTTGAATGCCCCTCCTGAAAATTTTTAAGCCCGCCCCCTCTAGCAAAATGAGCTGGCTACACGGGCCTGACTGGAATTAAAACGTCCACTGTAAATTGCAGTAAATTATTTTTAATTCAGAATGAGTTGAATCACCGAGTCTGAATTAAGTGTTTCAAAACTTAAAATTCTGAATTCTCACTGAACTCGTTCTGAGTAAAATTTTACTCAACTTACCTGAAATTGAATCAACTCTCAGAATATACGAATATTTACTTGTAGAAACTCAAAAATATCCACAAAGACTAAATTCGTACTCTGAGTTGATTCATCTACTCACTGGAATTATCCCCTTAATTTATACTCGGATCTCAAGTCCATCGACAGGTTGAATTTTACATACTGAACCTACGCAGAACGTTTAACCCCTTCTCACATTGAATTGCCTGTACGCAACTCTTCGCAGTGTATACACGTGAAATAGTATATATCGCACCGTGTTTAACAATTGCAACTCGTATACATAGTACTAAATCACCACTAGACGTCCGAGCCCCCTCGGGCTCGAGCGTCAAGGTTCTATAGCTGAGTGATGATGGTATAAGAGTTACTCCGTTTACAGTTCCAGATGGTAAATATTGTAAGCAAACTTTTTTCTCTCCCCCATCCCGGTTTAATTCGTAGGGGGGTCGGTCGCAAACCCAACATGCGGTGGTACATTTATAGGACCATGCAAACCGCGTTAGGTGCGTAGTCTTGTTGAAGTATGCATCATTCACTCTTGGTACAACTGTAACAGCGGTTATTAAAACAGAATGTCTCGAACTGTTGTCATGCAATACAATTGAGCATTATTTCTAAACATACAAACTATGGCCAACTTTAAGGGGCGTAACTGCAGATTAAGCGTATTCCGAAACCTAAGCCTAAGCGCGTTACAAAATGTGTTTCTAAGCGTAAAGTCAAAACCTACGCAAAAAATGTAATCTAGAATCTAAACCTACTATCTTATAGACCCACCAGAAACCTGTACGCCCTTTAAAGTAAAATGGGCCATTATCATATTCTGTTGAAATTATTTATTTTCTTACAATGTCTGAAAGTTGCAATTTTGCATTTTAAGCAATTCATGAATATATATACTTTTACTGCAATATATTTTGTTTATAAAATTGTTGTTTGCGTTTGCAACACAGTTCAGACTATTCACAGATGCCAACTGCATATTTGCAAGAAAATAGAAAATATTTTCCATGTTTCGATGACATAACTGTGTCAAAATGTACACTGGCTTAAAGTGGAATGTAGCACACGACCACTTGCTTGGCCAGAGGATGCGGATGGGGCGACTGTCCGCCTTGTGAGAAAATTTTTTGTGATAAAATGATACGGTTCGTCGTAACCGTTTCGCCCTGGCAAACATTTTGCGTATATGAAACATACAGTAAACATTGCGTTTCATAAACATCTGCCAGCCAGAGCAGCTGTCACAAATTTCTGAGTCCACCGCCGCTGACAATGCGACAGTGGAATTGTTTGCGCTAAAATTTAATTTGAGAAATGATGCAAATTTATTATTCGAAAATTTTTGTAAACAAAGTCTTAGTGAATCGATAAAACAGTTTTGTGACAAAATTTTAGACTTACTGATGGCACTTCTCAGGCAAGATTTAGTAGATTTGCCATGGGCACCTGTGTCAGTGGCGGATACAGGATGTTCCGGCCTGAACGAATCTTTTTTGTGATCTAAATTTTGTCAACCTTAAACGTGTTTTAGCAATTTTTTCCGATATTGTAAGAGTCAAACGAATAGTTTACCGGAAATTGTGGATGTAAGGTCGATCGGTAAATAATAGTAAAAAAGCCAGCGAGCAAAGCGAACAAGAAACCAAACGCAATTTTAGTGCTAAATTTTGATACAAGATTTGATGTCTTACGGGGCAAGGGTTAAGAGGTCCTCATGGATCCGACCGTAGGATTCGCCAAGTTTGACCACAATAATCAGACTAATGATAGGTGCTATACATTATTGAGAATATAAGCGTTGAACGAAAAACGTTACTGAAACCTATTTTTCTGGCTAAAAGCACTACATACTTGAATCATTGATGCAATAAATTTCGGCAGATTGGCGGATATAAGGCGAGCTGAGATTGGGATATATTTATTACCAAAAAGTTTAAAAAGACGAGAAAAACACAAACTTAACACGATTTCGAATGCCATTCAGGATTTTATATGCCAAAAAAATTGACTCCAAAGCGACGCTATTTTGCCAAAAAATTTTGACATAAAAAGTTGTACCATCTTGAAATTGAGCACTGACTAACGTCCCTGATCGAAACGCTAGCAATTCGCCAGCCTAAACTTTGATTTCGGTGTTCAATTTCGTTATTGTGAAACAGCATTTTTGTGAGCTTGTTTTTAGCTAAAATTTGAATATCAAATTATCGGAATTTTAAAAATGGAAAAAATGGTAAAAAGCGTACTTACGTGAACTACTCACATAAGATACCGTATGCAAACTAATATTATCTAACGTTATTAATGTAATATTGACCTTCAATCGCATAAACTGTAGTGACCCGAACAAGAGGGCGTCCCCATTTGGAGTCCCAATTAATAGAAGTCCGTATCTCTAATAAGAATCCGTAAGCGGATAGAGTTCCTAAACTTTAATCCAAGTCCATAAATGTCAATTATCCCTATTGTAGTGCTTAAATGACTACGCGACCAAGTGCATTCGAGTTCGAAACTTTAAAACATACTTAAATCCGCTTGTGGATCGGATTGAACCAGATCGAATCGTTTATGGAAACTCTTGATCGAAATGTTCCCCAAATATATTTTCGATCCGATCCACATCATCATTGACACCTGCTTAATTTTGGCATAAGCTTAACTGTCAATATTTTGCCAATGTTGTTATATCTGAATAGGAATTAATATTAATTTTAAGATATATATTCATTCAAACTAAAAGTATTAATTTATTCAGCGACCAGAATATAGATTGATTTCAGTAACTGTTTTACTGTTCGAATGGCAACTACCGAGTAGGTCATGTTTTGTAGTTTTAAACCAAGGAGTGCGCTACCCGCAGGTACCTGGGTAGTGGGTACGGGAATTTTGTGCTGGTGTATACTAAAGGATAAAAAATAACAATTTCCACGGCTAAACAGTAGCTCGGGTAAAAAATCTTTACTCATTTAACACCTCTGGGTTTCAACATAGTTTGGGACTGATTCAACGTTGCTTAAAACACCCGTGATCATGGCTGGAACTTCGGGCCGGAGCAGCCCCCGATACCCTCCATTTGGGGTCACCCAGAAAGGGACCTACATGCTAACCGCCTGAAACAAAAACCGCCGAAGTTTGAAAAAGCGTCTAGCTTATCGCTCGCTTCGCTTGCGAGTTTGATGGCCTCCACCCTGGAGTTTGGGGGGAGCCCGCACCCCTGTCTACCCCGGCACAGCTGGAGCTTAAAGTGGAACCGGAAAATAAAGAAATTTCAGCCATTAGGCTTAGGCTTACGGTAAATCCATCGTTATCGATAGACGGTACATCCTATTTTTTAAACGGCGAATAGATTAAATACTTGGCCACTGTAGTTTTATTGCTTTTAAATATTTTCAGAAATGGTCATGTTATATCGATATGGAAACCCAAGGTGACGTACAATACTGAAAATGAACAAAGACCGATCGAATATTCGCTAGAAAAATCAAATTACCAAGTGAGTGACATGAGGCGGATACACAAATTTCTGACGGGGAGTGGGCTAGCAAAAGTTATGAAACACAGGGAGTACCTTACCATTTTATCACAAAAAATTTTCTGAGGGGGGGCGTACGCCCCCCACCATACTATGGGTCCGCTAGTGTTACCGATATGAAACTTAAAGTTCGAAATGTATTAATTTTATTGTTATGCAACGTTCACAATAATTTTGTTAATAATTGAACGAATAAATAATTTTAAGTTTATGATAAATCCGAGTATTGGAATTTTCAAGTTCTAACAATTGCATTACTGTATTGACCCTAATAAGAGGGGAGGGGTCCCCATTTTGATTCCGAATCAATAGGAGTCCGTATCCCTAATAAGAGTCCGTAAGCGGATAGGGTCCCTAAACCCTAATTAAAGTCCATAAATGTCAGTTAACAATAACTGTACCGTATAAATGAGTCCAGGACCAAATTGAGTTTAAACTTTAAAGCGTACTTAAATTATGAAAGTACATTCCTAAGTATAACCTTGTCACAAGACAAATAAACGTTTGAATCCAACGGATACTGCAATACCGGATATATATCAGTAACGAAGGGTGGCGGAGCGTGGGTTAAAAACAAATAACAGTCCGTAACCGAATAACAAGGGGGGTACCATCTGGAGAGTCCAAATAAATATCAGTCCCCCTCTTATTCGGGTCGCTACAGTACATATAACCAGTGGGTGTTTAGGCTTGGAATGTTATCGATTTCAACTTAGTTGAGTTAACAAAATTTCCACCGGAAGGTTTCCAGTTCAAAAATCCAGTTAAATCTGGCATTTTTAAAATTAATTGTACCTATGAACCAAATCTGGCTCAAAAAGTTACACGAAACTAAACTGGATCTAAACAAACCTGACCCATTAGCGTTGAAGCCAACGTGACCTAAGACCATTTTCGCCGCACACATCCAAATCCCCAATCATTGCTGTCATTGAATACTAAAATTGCGTCTGGTTTCTCGCTCGGCTTCGCTCATCATTCAACTTTGATCGACCACCAAAATGGGGCCGATACGCAACTGAGAAACTTGAACCATTGATTGTAGTTTCAGAATACTTCTCAGCCAATCGGTGCGGCGTATAACCGAACAGCGAAAGCGTTTCACCGGTCTGCTTCTTCGGTGACACCCGAGATAACTTTAGCGACCGGTTCCGACGACAACGGGATCACATCGCAAACGGCCGGATCGAAATTAATTCATATCCAGTACAACTCACCGGTCAATATTTATTCGAATGAAAGTATTCAACATGCCGTTGAATTGCAGCAAGATGTTGAGCAAAAGTACGCTTTTTTACGCAATTGATGCTATACTTTTGACGGTGATCGGCGGCGTCCGAGTCCTTCACCGGTCGGCGTCGGTCAGCGGCGTCTGGCATCGTCCGCCATCGATCGGCGCCGTCCGAGTCCTTCACCGGTCGGCGTCGGTCAGCGCCGCCTGGCATCGTCCGCCATCGATCGGCGCCGTCCGAGTCCTTCACCGGTCGGCGTCGGTCAGCGGCGTCTGGCATCGTCCGCCATCGATCGGCGCCGTCCGAGTCCTTCACCGGTCGGCGTCGGTCAGCGGCGTCTGGCATCGTCCGCCATCGATCGGCGCCGTCCGAGTCCTTCACCGGTCGGCGTCGGTCAGCGGCGTCTGGCATCGTCCGCCATCGATCGGCGCCGTCCGAGTCCTTCACCGGTCGGCGTCGGTCAGCGCCGTCTGGCATCGTCTGCCATCGATCGGCGCCGTCCGAGTCCTTCACCGGTCGGCGTCGGTCAGCGCCGCCTGGCATCGTCCGCCATCGATCGGCGCCGTCCGAGTCCTTCACCGGTCGGCGTCGGTCAGCGCCGCCTGGCATCGTCCGCCATCGATCGGCGCCGCCGTCCGCCATCGCAAACCAACGCATGGGTACTGCCACATGTGCAATTTGTAAGCAATTTTTACGCTGATGCGCCCGTCAGGTGCTGGACGGCGCCGCATGACAAGTATAACAGTCAGTGTTTGGGCAAAAATGGTTCGATTTTGAAAATTTACACGCATGCTTAGTGTTGGTTTCGTGACAAATATGAATTATTAAAGTTAGCATAGCATTCATTACCTCAATTCTTGGTACTTGTGCGGTTCAAGGTGGCTTAGGTTTAGGCTTAGGTTTGGTCTCTGGTTTATATTTTAGACATGATATAGTTTTTTAGTAAACATCTAAATCAATGTCTGTCTACAGGGCCGTACCCAGGTCAATATATACTACAGGTGGAAATACTCAGGACAGGTATTCAGAGATTTAAAATGGCCTATAGACGAGGCTAAAATATTTCCAATGTCACCCATACGTTTTCGGGGCCAGAGGTCTTTTTGGCAAGAGGCCTCTTTGGCGTACATCCAACACAGGCCCGGTACTCTATGGCGGAACCCCTACTGGTTACCATACGACAGTGTACTTGTTTGGTTGGTACCTCGGACTTGTAGCCAGATGGGGCCCAAGGGAGCTCAGCCCCATTGACGCAATTTTGTCGCCAAACAAAATTTTCAACCTTGCTTGTAAGTCATCGAAAACCCTTGTAGGCTCTTCTTGCCACAGGTTTATTCCCACCATAACAAGCTGACCTGGCTAAGGGCACGTGGTACCTTCGAATTGCTATTATGATCTGTGTCGTATTAGCTTTTAAGGTAACAATTTCACAGAATTGTCTAAATTTGAATGCCCAGATTTTTACTCTAAATTCGTGTTTTAGTTTTCTGGTAAACTTTTCTGTGTATGCGTTTATTTTGTATGCTTTCAGTGTTTGCCGTGTTGCAGATAGCGAGTATATGCCTCCACCCACAGGCTTAGACTTAGGCAGATGCAGGCCCGTCGCCAGCTCACTTTGCTAGGGGGGCTAAAAAATTTTCATGTGGGGCATACGAGGGTTTTCGTTGATGTATAAGCAAGGTTGAAACTTTTCTAGGGGGGGCAAAAAATTTTCTCAGGGTTTAGGCTGAAATTTTGGGCCCGTATTCTCAAATGGGTGGGTAGCACTTATCACCAGTTGGCGATAGGTCCTGTACCTTTGGTACGAGCGCTTAGTGAGGGTCCAATTTCAGCACATCGTTCGCGTTTAATTTGCTCTACTTCTGTACCAATTTTGAGATTTGCAATTGCAGATGTTCGTCAGGTTGAAAACCTGTCGTTGCCGTGATGATAGGTGCTTATACGCATTTGAGAATACAGGCTTTAGATTTTTAGGTTCCGGAAAAAGTTTATTTAAAACCTAAGCCTAAGTCTAAGTCGGTGGGCGGCGTGTGCCCGAACCCGCTATCTCCAACGCAGTAAAACTAGTTTCGGAAAAGCGTTTACCTAAAGCCTAAAAACTCACTTGGTAATCTGGCTTATAGCATATTTTGACGCTGTTTCTCAGATAAAATAATAAATTCTGCTTTACAAACCTGACGTGTACGTTAATCATTGGCTGGGTTTCTGAAATCTTACTTAATGCATAAGCACTTTTAAGTCGTCAAGTTAAGTAAATACTTAACCCTTTCTCACATGAATATTTTCTATTTCTCCTGAGACCTACTCTAATGCTAGGATTCGAACTCCAGTGACTGGAGTGGGAGGCGTATACCATCACCACTCAGCTATAGGAGCTTGACGTTCGATCCAGAGGGGGCTGTCACGTCTTGTGGTGATTTAGTACTATGTATACGTGTTGCAATTGTTAAACACGGTGCGATATATACTATTTAACGTAAATACACTGCGCTGAGTTGCCTACAGGCAACACAATGTGAGAAGGGGTTAATATTTGGAACAAAAATATATATCAAATTTAAGATTGCGCAAACAAAAACACGCCAAAGTTTTGCTTTATATTTTGAAGGCACCTTGGGTCTACAACTTCGGTTAGTCCAAGGTTATTATGCCAAAAAGTGTTAGCTTGTGCCACTCCAATTGTTTTGGTCTGTGACTTAAGTATTTACTTAGCTTAAGTACGCATTTAGAACTGATACATTGGTTAAATGTTTATTAAGTGCTCAAGTATCAAGTTATACTTTAAGTAGGATTTCAGAAATATAGCCAATACCGTATTCTCAGCTGTGAAAAGCACCCAAAACCAGATTGAACCAATCAATTCTGGATATTTTTTTGACCAAAGAACCAAAAAAAGCAGGTTGTTTCGGCGTCGATTGGATATTTTGGCCCATGTAAAGATTAAAGGCGGAAAGTTTTTCTGTGGGACTACAATATATTAAGGTTATAGGCCTGCAGCCAGATCACCTTGTAGGTGGCTATAAATTTTTTAGAAGCGGCATTCAAGGGTTTTCAATGAGTTACAAGCAAGGTTGAACATTTTCTAGGGGAGCCAAAATTATTTCATGGGTATGGACCTCGCTGCCCCCTTGGCTACTTACCAGTAACGTTAAGCTTTAGAGTATTTTTTCACTTAGGTTTATGCTTTTGGTATAACCTCATTGGGCCATGTAAAGAACAGGGCCGGATCGTTTTCCGCAGGGGCTATAATAGAGGCAGTTTAAGCTTTAGACTTATTTTTTTGCTTAGGCTTAGGCTTAGGCATATTCTCATCCATACGCTTAGGCTTAGGCTTAGGTTAGGAATATGCTCATCCATACGCTTAGGCTTAGGCTTAGGATTAGGCTTAGGAATATGCTTATACTACTGTTTCGGCCCTGTTTTATACATGACCCACCTCATTTTTACGCTTTAGGTTTAGAAATATGCTTATACTACTCTTACAACCCTGTTATACGCCGTTATTTCGAACAAAAGAGAGTTGAAATAAGTTATCCACGTAATAATGCCTGCACTACTGTAAAACAATGCCGCTAAGTTATTTAATAACGCTAACCAAATACGCCCGCTGTAGACACCTTTGTGCTATTAGATTTCAGGACAATCAACTCTTTTGATCTTTGATAGCTTTCTTATCTTAAACTAGCTTATTTGTTGTCAATGTTGCCTAGTAAATAGTACTTTGAAAAAATTATCACTGAAATTTGAACCTAATTTTACTTTTCTGGTTATACTTAGGCTTAAACCTGTACCTTATTGCAAATAACTGCCAAAGCTTAGGCTAAGAAACGACCCTTTAAAGTTTACTTGGCACGTGTGCTGTAGTGACCCGAATAAGAGGGGGTAATAAGAGTAGGGTCATCATTTTGGGTCCCTATCAATAGGAGTCCATATCCCGAATAAGAGTGCGTAAGCGGATAGTCCCTAAACACTAATTAGAATTCATAAATGTCAATTTCCCTAACTGTAGTGCATAAATGATTCCAAGACCAAATAATTTGAGTAAGCGTTCTTACGTGTTGACAGTACATTCCTAAGTATAACCTTGCATTATCGCTCAAGCTATTGATACAAGGCAATTAAACGTTTAATTCAACGGATATTTTGTGGTACCGGATATTTATAAGTAACGAAGGGTTGCGGAGCGTGGGTTAAAAATAAATAACAGTCCGTAACTGAATAACAGGGGGATACCTTCCTGAGAGGCTAAATAAATATCAACCCCCCTCTTGTTCGGGTCACTACAGTACACAATGCGATTTACCGTTGTGTTCACGTTTTCCATACTGTGGCTCTACTTAATACAGAGTTAGAATCAAAGTTGAACTGAGTTTGCGGGAGTTGAGTTTAAGTCAGACTTATAATTCAAACAAATATCTCACGCTATTTTAAATGTTGTTTGCGTCAAGGGGGCGGGGCAAAATTTCACAGGTAATAAACTTATTTTTGACCCATGCTGTAGTGACACAAATAAGAGGGGGGTCCCCATTTTCAGTCCCAATTAATAGGAGTCCGTATCCCTAATAAGAGTCCGTAAGCGGGTAGAGTCCTTAAACCCTTGTTTAGAGTCCATAAATGTCTATTATCCCTATTTGTAGCGCATAACTGACTCCAGGGCCAAGAAACTTTAAAGCGTGCTTATACTATTGTGTATAAAACAGAGAAATAAACAGCGTAGAACAGCAATTGACACTATAAAATTTTTGTCGAGATGCTGTTGGGGGGGGGGCACGGTCGGGGTGGCACCCCCGTGGATCAGCCACTGGGGGTGGGGGTGACCATAACCCCTGCGGCAACGCCTTTGAACTCGAGCCTTAAATTATTACTATGATAAATTGTTTTGGCTAACAGTTTCTAAAAGAATATTCCTTGAGAGATAATAAATACAGATACTTATACAAGTCTTTGGGCACATGTTAATCAGCGAGACCTGAATATAAGTATAAACAAATGCCTAAACCAAAGCCCCAGCCTTAAACAAAAGCCTAAACGCCTAAGCGTAAGCTTTTCACACTCAAAGTCGTTCAGACCTTTTGTCTTCCAATCGGCGGACCCTTTAGATTTCACCCGTTGCATCCTATGGCCTCACAGGAATTTTTAGCGTTCCTACACTGTTCCAAAATTTTCAGTTTGGTATAATCGTTGTTAATTGTAATAACAACTATGGATTAGCACAAGATTTACGTTTTGATGTAATTCAAACGTTAAACAGTATTACGTTAATGCAATCACATCTACGCAGGGCCGGAGCGGCCACCCCCATACCCTCCATTTGATGAACCACCCACTAAAGCGGCCCCCAGCTTAACCTCTTGAAACCAAAATCGCCGAAGTTTTAAAATGCATCTGGTTTTTCGCTCGCTTCGCTCTCGAGTTTGCTGGACAGTCCCCACTCCTGTCAGCTCCGACACTGCATCTTGGCATATTTTGCAGGAATAACGCGTAAAAATTTACCACTTCGACGCCTCCCAGTTCAATTTTAGGGTTTCAAACTGCATTTATAAGTCACAAAAAGCAATTTTTAGCTTTGCTGTAGAATGCTAAGCGCTAATCTAGGCAGGGTTTTTAGAGAAACTCGTTCCTACGCTAATTTCGTTTTTTTGAAACATTAATCTTAAGTGCTGCTTTGTGACACTTTGAGCTTATTCAAGTTAGCAACTACTTTTCAAATCTGCACTATCGCCACCCAAACACGAGTCCGTCTGTCAAGAAACTTGTCCATATTTTGAAAAATATTACATTTTTACAATATTGAACCAGAATGTGAAGTTAATTTAATGCAACTTTCACAATATCATACGTACACCAGGTAGCTGTTTTTTAGTTTTCAGTGTCTTGGATGCTGCAGCTGTTTGGATTCAGTATCCGAGACACTAAAGCTAAAACTGTTTTAGGGTTAAGTTGCTATAACAGCTTTTTGGCGTCTTGGATAATTGGTTCCCATCAGTTTTCACGCATCGAAAGCTAAGACATTCATGCTAAGCTTCACTTTTGCGCAGTATTCTCAAATGTGTACAGCATCTATTACCAGTTAGCGATAGGTTTTTAAACCGGCAAACTCCTGCAATACCTAACAAGCACCAGAAGTCAAAAAAGAAAAATAAGCTGAATTTTAAACCTCACCATTCACTGGTTTGAAAACTACAAGACCTATCGCCAACAGATAATATGTGCTACACACATTTGAGAAATTTTTAAGAGTGAAATAATTTTAATTTTACTCTGTCTTTTAAATATTAGTAATAAAATTCAAATCTGAATTTAAACCGGCTGACCCACAATTTCCTGAGGGTGGGCAGGTGAGCAAATGTCATGAAACGCAATTTTTACTGTATCCTATATATAGCATTGACAGCGAAAAATTGTAGCGTACGCTTTTCATTTTATTGCCAAAACATTTTGCGAGTGAAAAAATTGTAATGTGTTAAGGACCTTACCATTTTATCACAAAAAATTACTGACGGAGGGTGTACGTCTCCCCCTCTGGATCCACTAGTGTATTTGCATGTTAACGTGCTGGCAGTATATACGCGAGCTATAGACGTTGAACTGTAAAGAACGATCTATCCATGTCTAGTGTTTCACGACCAAACAAAATGTTACCCAATAGTCTAATAAAGGCAAGCGATATGTTTCGCAGTCCCAATTTTATTTCTGTGATTAGTTGTTTATATCAAAAGTGCATAAGCCATTTGATGTTATGTTTTTATGCAACTTTTACAATAACATGCGTATGCAAGGTGACTTTTTTGGGGGGGGTAAAATATGATGAACACTGAAACCAAAATAGCTTGAGTGCGCTGCACTTGGACACTTTAAAACTGGAAAAGCTTTAGTATTTCGGACACTGAAGCCAAAACAGCTTCAGTATGCCGGACAGTGAGGCCAAAAAAGCGTCAGTATCCTTGACACTGCACCATCAACATTCACCTTGTGTACGCATGATATTGTGGAAGTGGCATTTTACAAGTATCGGCCCATGTAAACATCAGGGGCGGAACGTTTTTCGCTGAGACTAGAAAAGAGTTAATTTAAGGTTTAGACTAATTTTTTTGCCTGGCCTAGGCTTAGGTTTAGGAATAAACTCATTCTTACGCTTAGGCTTAGGCTTAAGCTTAGGCTTTAGGCTTAGGAATATGTTCTTTCTTACGCTTAGGCTTAGGCTTTGGAATATGCTTATAATCCTGTTCCGCCTGCTGTTCTTTACATTGGCCCAAGGATCTAAGTGTTACAACTGCCCACTATGGTTTGTTAAATTTCAAATCTTGACGGAAAAAATTGTATCATTTCTTTCAGAGTGTTCTGACTATATTGGCATAAACGGTTGCATACTACAGAGTAAATTAATTAATATAATGTATGCAAATAAATTGTATAAATTAAACAAGTAAGACCATGGTCAATGCGTCGTTCACAATAATTTTGTCAACGGTGTCACAAGATGTCTTATAGACCATGGTTATCGCGAGATGGTTTTGAAAATAATCTCTTGATAGACCTTGGTCCATAAGAGATTTTGTGGCACAGAAGATAAAATTATTGTCAACGGTGCATAATACATTCATTGCATTCATCTATTGACAACATATCCTTACACTTTCGCTTAAGCTTAAAATTTAGGTTCCGAGATTTAGGATGTCTCCAGGATTGTCTTGATTTAGGCTCAGGTTTAAAATTCGTTCGAAATTATGAACCTTTTCTGTTAGAAACTATCACCAGTTGGTTGCAGGTTTTATAGTGCAAGTCAACGAAAATCCTTGTATGAAGAGGTGAGCTGGCTAAGAGCCTAAATCACAATATAACCCTGCCTTACGATTTCGCCAATCAGCAATCACTCAAAGCATTGACTTTAACCAATGAGAATCAAGAATATCTGTGAATCGATTTCAGAGACGGCACAGTTGATTACAACTCGAACGCGATCCAATCAGAAACACTTCGTTTAATCCGTGAAAATGAGACAGCGTCGAAATTGGGAGCGGACGCGGTTGACACCACGGATGGTCCATCGCGATTTGAAGGAACGTTGCATTCAACGCACGCCAAAGAACAGTCGAGCAGTTTTAATCGGTTGGCCGCAGCGTTGGAAAAAGATCAAGGTACTTTAACGGATCTGCTCCGCGCATCGCCGCGCAACGCCGCGCGTCACAAATAAACGTAAATTTTAGACGTGCCGCGCGGCGACGTCCGCGTGATTTATAAATATAAATCTGCTATTCTGAGCAAATAGCAGCTTGGCCTGCGCCAAATAGCTATTGTAAGATGTATCAAAACAACAGTGATGTAAAACTAACGCTGATTGGTTAACGGTGTTGCGTCTGTCCAAATAATCAAATCTGATTGGTCTACAAGTTTAATAGCAGTTTAGCTTAGGCGAAACTGCTGTTAAGCAGGTTGGCCTAGGTCAATATTTTTCAAAATCCAACTAAATTGTTTGCAAGTTTAAATATATTTAAATTACATAATTTGAGTGTTTTGTTTATTAAATTTTTAGGCTCCACGAACGATATCGTATCTGACTCTTTGTCGAATCAGTGGAAATCTTCTAGCACAATTGCTGGTCCAAAATGTGCATTTTGCAAAAAAACAATTACGTAAGTCAATCTTACAAACTGCGCTGTATTGTTTTTTGAGAAATTAAATGCCTTCCGGCCTTAGCGGCCACCATCCAATCTACCCTTAATCTTTAGGTATTTGTTTGAGTTATTCTAAAATGAAAATATAAGTCGCCAACTTAAGTCAATACTTAAATTTGTAAGTACGGAAAATTGTGACTTTGTTACGAGTTAGGATGATTAGGCACACATAAACAAGGATGTCTACGGTATCGCTTGACACCCCTCGAAAGAATATGGAAATATCATTGACACCCTCCCCCCAAAAAGTCACTAAATCATAAAACATCCTGTGTTGGAATTTAAAAAATTTAATGCAAACAAATGCGCTGACGATTTGTTCGCTTCACTCGCGAGGTTTTGTTAACCTAAAATTTGGTTTCGGACCTGATTCGACGGCCTTTCGTGTCTGGTTTTGCTGCTGAAACAATGCTTGAAACTCTAACAAAAAAATCTCTGCCAAATCTCTGAGTGAGATAGATACAAAGCAGGGTACAACAGGAACTCTGCTTCCAGCTCCGGCTCCGGTAGAATGTTTCACAACTTTTGCATAATTTTGCAAAATTTATCTGTTTAGCGCGTTTCGTTTTACGTTTGTCGTAATTTTCAGAAAAGAATTTGTAAAATTTCACAAAAAATTAGGCGTAAAACACCAAACAACTTAACAACATATTGCAAATATTTTGTAAAATTAACTAATTAACCATCATTTTTACTACCTAATTTCGCCTCACCTACCGGTTCCCCTCCGGCTCCGGCTATTTTTTGTTGAACTCCGGCTCCCGTGTTTTGTACCTCCGGTTACACCCTGGTAGAAAGTAACATTTTTGACACTAAATTTGAAAGACCATTCGACAATGTCATCGGTAGACTGTTAGCCCGGCGCTATTTTACAAATTCATATACTGCTCCATGCGGCAATCAACGTGCGTTGTGGTCCGGTACCGACCGACACCAGACGATGATGGACGTTGACGGACTTCGCCGGTCGTCATCAAAAGTATAGCGCCATCCTAAGCGTCCTATTCAGAGTTTATTCAGGCACATGATGGACTTGTATGGAAATTGTGCCAGTTTTGGCCAATAGAGAGTACCTACTGTGTATATAAATCTTTAGCTTTCCGTATCAAAAAGCTATTTTGAAATTATCATAAAATTAAAGAATAATTAATTTTGTTTTATTTTCAGAAGTGTTCATTGTTCCGCTGATGGAAAACAGTATCATCCGGGCTGTTTCAAATGTTTCACGTGTGGTTCAAATTTACAAAACCGAGGTATGTTTTAAACGGTTTAAAATGGGTCACTGAAGTCGAGTATTTACCTCAGGGGGCCTTTGCTGACCAAAGAAAAAACTTCGATTTACAAATGAACATTCCTACTGATGGTAGGGCCAGTAGCCAGAGAATCGCCAGAAGAATCAGCCACTGTCCTGGACGAATTATGCCCCTTCCTAAACATTTTCAACCTTCCTCATAAGTCATAGCAAACCCTTATATGTATACCACACTGAAAACTTTTAGCTTTTCCCTAGCAAGGTGAGCTGGCTACGGGTCTGCCCATGAAACTATGGATTTTACGTAAAATTGCAGCCAAACTGAAAAACGACACTCCTATGATAGCAACCTTGGTCAATGTTACTTCTAGGGCCGTAACAGTAGATTAAGCGTATTCCTAAGCCTAAGCGTTGCAAAAGCGTGTTCCTAAACCTAAGCCTAAGCCTAAGCAAAATATGCAGTCTAGAATGTAAGCCTACTCGTTTACAGACCCACCAGAAATGCGGACGCCGTTAAAGTAACATGTGCCGCAACATTAATTAATACACAAAACGCAATATTTGAACATTACACAACAAATTGCAAAATTGCTAAACGACCCCTTAAAAGTTTGCAATATCGCAACTTGCAGCTGCAGTCACTGCAAACACTGAGTGCAATAAACACTTAACCGTACAGCGATGGAACCTTTAGAAAAAATATGTGTATATTAAAACTTGATCTAAGCTTTTACTAATTTTTTAGTTGGACTAAATTTTAGTCTAGAAACTGCTTCTAAATTGTGACAATATTAAGGCGTACGTGGATGCATACGACCGTTTACGTCTGCCAAAATTGTCATCGTTTTAGACTATTTTTTTGCATTTTTGATGAACGCCGGACGTATAACACAATAGCATGAAATTAAGACAGGAATGTGTCAATTTTGTAAGACAATTTGTGTTATTTTATTCTCAAAATATTATTAATGAGATTTCTTTGATAACATTGAAATTGGGGTGTCAGAGAGGAACCGCCCCCTCATCTGTATTAATTACGGTAACTTTGGCACTGGCTTGATACGGAACAATCGTTAATGATTTGGTAATTTTATCTCAAGAACCAATATTTCAGTCGTTTTTTCGTGCTATCGGCCCACGCCGCTCTAATTAGAGCAGAACGCCAAGGACCTTGAAATAGGCTTTTCCTGACTACACAAACCGAGTCAAAATTCGACTCCGCCAGTCCGCGTTTGTTTTTGCCAATAACTGTGGACCATGTTGCCTTTAGGACTTAGGGCCGTCCTGGTTTTTGATGGCAATGCAAAAAAGTAGGTTTAAATTTTAGACCATATTTTTTACTTAGGCTTATTGTACACATTTTCAACGTTTAGGCTCAGGTTTAGGTTTAGACTTTTTTCAACGTCTAGACTTAGGTTTTAGATTTTAGACCGCATTTTTTGCTTAGGCTTTCAGCGTTTAGGCTTAGGTTTAGGTTTAGACTCTTTTTTCAACGCTTTAGGCTTAGACATAGGAATATGCTTAACCTACTACAGTTACGGTCCTAAAGGTAACATTGGCCATAACTTTTACATACATTTTGTTGCAATTTTTATATTCTTGTAAAATAATAAAGCTTACTCGCAACTGGAATTGCTAATATTACAAAACAATAACATAAGTGAAATATATATTTTTGAAACCCCGATCATAAATGCCGGAAACGATACAAGGTATGGCAGTTTCAAACAATTACCGGTAGACACTCGTACACTTTCGTTCCACGCTTAGGCTTAGATTTATGCAAAGATTTAGGCTTTAGATAAGCTATTTCCTAACCCAAAGTATGGACCAAAACCTAAAGTGAAAATATTGCAAGTGCAATAGTTGAGTATGATTCGGATTCGCGTGCGGATCCAGAGAAGGCCGCGCCAATCCGAAACAAATTTTATGATACAGTGGTACTAATTCGTTTGCTTAGGCTTATTCTTAGGTATATATGCTAATACAACTGTTCCGGCCCTGTTCTATACATTGGCGAAATTTTCGAATAATTAGCAACCGATGTTAAACTGTTTATCAAGGCCATTTTACTTTACTGACAAAACATCCGCTCTGGCGTCAATACCAAGAGCTACTTAAATTGACGCAATATTTTGCTCATTTTTCAGGACATAACGTGTCAAACGGCAAGTTGTACTGCGATATACACGGTGGATTTCGATCGCCATACTACCAGTGGTCACGTCCGCCGCTTGATCCGAGTTGTTTTTTGTAAGTTTTTTCGTTAAAATTCGTTAGCATTGATTTCAAAACCTGGCTTATGCGGGATTCACGTTATAATCGGCGCAGGCGAGTCATGGTTTGTTCCATGCTGATTCGACGTCAACGTTAAAATTCGGGCTCTTATATCGGGTTAACAGTCAAAACTCGAATGTGATATGACATTGACTTACAAACCCCCGCTCTCAACGGAATAGTGTAATTTTTGGGTAGTAATAAATAAATGGAAAGTTGGACGGTAAATGCATAGATGTGCTTTAAATACCAAACACACGACTGCAACACGAAAATTTGGGTATGTTATCCTAAGTATGGAGACATTTGAAAATATATTACATGATATTTCCAGCATGGAGTTAGTGGAGTGCCACCAATATAGAAGTAGATCTAGAATTTCTCGGTGTTCGCTCTGAGGTTATCCGTTCAAGCTCACACTCGTGTTTGATAGTTGGGAAGGCACCCTTCCAAAAAAGTTTCACATAAAATTTGCAAAGCAGTGAATTTAAAAAGTGATCCCATCTTTAAAATGTGGAGACATTTAAAAATATATCACATAATATGCGCAAACAATACCTCGAATATCATATGATATTGAACAACAAAAGTAGCCCACGCATGATAACAGCAGACAAATACGAATTTTTGAACACCGCGCGGTAAAATTATCATTTAAAATTCTACCAACTAAATTTTGTCTATATGTTTTAGCAACGCATAGCGGCATGCGGCGGCGTTCGGCAGAGAGTAAAATTTAGCGCAACTTCAATTTCAACTTTCACGTTATTTTCTATTTTAGAACCCGATACGGTCCAAACTCACCACCGAAAAAGCGAGCTGAACCTGTGAAAGGATTGTAAGTTGTAAAATTAATGAAAAATAGGTTTTTTGAAAAAAAAACTATTTCTAATTAACTTTTTAAAACATTAAAACGTAATTACTTAAATTTTTGTTTTGTACTCCAGATGAACGTTGAAGCAAAGCTCTGCTCATCTCGTGTACAATATTTTAACTTTTAGTAACTGCTTTTCGATGTTTTAAAATTAATAAAAAAATCTGTATTAATTTTTTTTTGAAAAAAGCGATTTTAAATCAACTTTTCAAAACATCAAAAAGTAGTTACTTAAATTATTTTTGTTTTGTACACCAGATGAGCGTTGAAGCAAATTTCAACTCATCTGGTGTATAAAATTTAAATTTTAACTGTTTTTTGATATTTTAAAATGAAAAAATCTGTATTAAGTTTTTTGAAAAAATATTTTAAATCAGCTTTTTAAAACATCAGATGAAATTACTTAAACTTTTTTCGTACACCAAATTAGCAGAAATATTATTTAATAGACTTAGTGTCGCTTTTCAGTATATATGAATTTTTTTCCGTTTCAAAGGAATCAGAGTTGAAACCGACTTCTGAAAATTAGTTTAAGTTTAAAATAAAAACTTTACTCGATTAGTTTCAGCTACACTCTAAACCCAATTCGGAGCCTAAAAGCGTTGTTCTACTCATTAAAATAACCACCTAATGTAGTCGTTTATTTTCATTTTCATATTAAGCCCTATTCACACGTGCAGGTTTTTGCTTTGAGAACTTGCAGCTGCAAATTGCACACAGAACTTGCATTTTTACATCAGCCAATGAGAAAGCGGCTGCAATAAATTCAGTGAACTTCCATAGTTGTTTACGCATGTGAACAAAATTTCTAGCTATGATTTTTAATGAATTATTTGCAGCTATAAGTTTTTCGAACGGGATTTTGGAAAAGACTTGCAAGTGCAAGTTGCAGCTGCAAGATCTCGCAGCAAAAATTTGCACGTGTGAATAGAACTTAACTTAGTTTACTTCACTCTTACTGCAACCAACATAGATTTATGAAAGAGAAGTAACTTTCAAAAGAATTTTAATTTACAAAAATAGAACTGTTTTTTATATTTTTCAACCTATTTTCAGCTATCAACCAGACATCCTTACACCATCGTCTACAGCAACAAAACAGACCCAACCTCACAAAGAGTCGTTGCCTCCGCCTACACGCCGGGTGGCTGGCAGTTCAGCTAAATTACCAGGTAAAGCTTGCAATCGCGTCTCTAATCTTTGTAGCACCAGCCAATGTAAAGAACAGGGGCGGAACTGTATTATAAGCATATTCCTAAACCTAAGCCTAAGCTTAAGCGTAAGAATGATCACATTCCTAAGCCTGAGCGATGCAAAAAAATTAGTCTAAACTTAACCCTTTCTCACATGAATATTTGCAATTTCATATGAGATGTAATTTCAATGTAAGATTCGATCCCCAGTCTCACGGGTGGGAGGCGTTTACGATGACCACTGAGCTATAGGAGCTCGACGCTCGAGCCCGAGTAGGCTGTCACGTGTGGAGATTTTGCACTGAGCATATACGTTATAAATGTTAAACACTGCTCACAGTGTGTGCATTGCTCGTACATTATTGTATTTAGTTGCTCATAATATACTCTATGAGTGAAAGGGTTAAGCTCACTCTGTTCTAGTCGCACAGTAAAAACGTTCCGTCCCTGGTCTTAACATTAGCCGTAGCACCGATGAACTAAATTCTAATCGGAGCAGAGCATTTATCAATCACCCGACAACGAGTCTGCGGAAGTGGAAGCGTTCGATGGACTCAATTTTTTCAATCTTAGTTTGGGAGATTCAAACGAAAGTTGTTAATATATTGGCTGACCACTTGATTCGTATTTTCAACAAGATTGAGTTGATTCAAGTGGAGTTCCCAAATGGTGATAAGTGCTACAATTTAGGATTATGCTTATATTTCAATATCAACAGGATTACGGACTGTGTTGGATGACACCCTGTCGGGCTGTGAAATGTTATACTGTAGTGACCCGAATAAGTGGGGGAGTGATAATTATTTGGACTCTCTAGAGGGTACCCCACTTGTTATTCGGTTAAATATTCAAAGAACGGAGATATCTGTAGGGAACGTTCAGTATATCAACTCCCATAGTTCAGCAATTTTACTAAGGCTCGTATTCTGAAATGTGTGTAGCATCTATGACCAGTTAGTGATAGGTGTAACTTTCGAAACAGTGATTGCTGACGCTTAAACTTTGCCACGTTTTTCGCAAATAATTTGCTCTACATGTGTACCAATTTTGAGTTCAACAACTGAAATAGCTTAGTGAGTTTGAAAACCTATTACTAACTGATGATAGTTGCTATAGGCATTTGAGAATATGTGCCTAAAGCTCATATTCTTAAATGTGTACAGGGACTGTTATCAGTTTGTAAATAAGTTTTAACCTCAATAACGGTTGCAGTTGTAGAACGCAAAATTGGTACAGGAGTGTAAAGCATATGATTCGCAAAAAATGTGCTGGATTTTAAGTATCAGCAATCACTGGTTCGAAAGCTACAAGACCTATTACCAACTAATAATAGACGTTACACACATTTGAGAATACGGGCTATAGTCATAGATTTCAGTTAAACGATTGATGTTTGCCGAATCCTTTATTTCGGTGTAGATTGTATATAGTGTAAGCTATGTATGTTAACGTTTAACACCCTATAATACCGTTTTAAATTATACGCAACAGCATAGCTTTTTACGAGGTGTTTTTGCCTTTATCGGTTTCCAAAATTCTAAATTTTAGCTAAGATATTCTATTTCTACTCAAGTTGTTTTGCTTAATAATTTTTTCAAAAATCTGCAATTCGTTGAAGAAATTAATACTGTTTCAAATTTTGAAATATTTTCTGCAACCAATGCTAAAATTGAACAAACTCTGATGCAGCGAGGTGGTTTTCGACTTGAAATTTTATATTTTGAACCAGGGGTTACGGTTTAGACGGCAGACCTTAATTTGAGGTCATGTCAGGTTCAGGTAAAACAGGCACTACGAACCATCGGGTACGGTTTGCCAATACCATTTGAACAGTTAGATTTTAAGTCATTTTTCAGTGTTGACCCCCTCCAAGAATTTTGTTGCGCTGTTCCATTGCTGCGTAGCGTAGAGTTGTTTGGGATATGTTGGGTGTCCACAATTTTTAGTTTTATTGCAATCCTTTTTTTTGCTTTGTACGAATTTGTGTTGCTAAATGACTGCAATAATGTTGCTAACTTGCACTAATCATAACGCTTGCAGACCTGTAGCCAGGCGCGTAGCCAGCTCACCTTGCTATGGGGGGGTTGAAAATTTTTGTGGAGGGGCATTGAAGGGTTTTCAATGAGTTTACAAGCAATGCTGAAAACTTTCTAGGGGGGGCGAAATTTTTTTGGGGGGAGGGGATGAGTCCCTCTGCCCCCATTGGCTACGGGCCCGCCCGATGCCACTTCAGGTTTCTAGGAGGGCTAAAAATTTGCATCTTTTCGGTCTTCCCCACTGCCAGCGTTTGCTTAAAAAACGTTGAATTTTAAAATTTTTTATATTTGAGCTGCTTATGATCTTTCCTGATTACTCCACGCCCAAATTTGAATTTTCGAAAAATTCGAGTTTTAAGGTCTCAAAGTCCTCCCTGATTGCGAATCAAAAATTTTTGTCTCAGAAATTTAGCCAAATTATATACTATTCGACGCAGCTTCTTGAGTTAAGCGCACTGGTGCAAAGATTTGTGCCATCAAACGTCTGGCTAACGAATTATGGTCAAACAGCAGATTTGGCACGGTGCAAAAATTCAAGTCGTGAAATGATCAGGGGAGGTCATGAGTAGCTCATATATGCAAAAAATTACAAAATCCAACCGTTTTTGGCCAAACGCCTGCTTAGAGGGATAACCGAAAAGACCCAAAAAATTTACCGGAGCCGCATACAAGGGTTTTCGATGACTTACAAGAAAAGTTAATAATTTTCTAGGGGGCAAAAATTGTTCCATTGGAGCACAGCCCCCTCAGACCGCCCCTGGATACGAGCCCGAACGTTTTCCAAGTTTAATTAACTTTTTAATGTATTTTTTCTTTTATTTATTCTTAATTATTTGATTTGTTGAATTATTTATTGTTTGTTTGTTTGTTTTATATTGTCTATTTTAAGTAATATATCTTAGCGTTTTAGCGATTCGAGTCAAAGAAAATCGGACCATACGGCCACCCCCAGTGGTTAAGCCAGCACCTGCAAGTACGTGTTAGCTGACGTTTTCCACACTAAAAAATGGGGAGTCAAATTGACTCTCTCGGAAACAGGCTTTTCTTGACAACACAAACTGAGTCAAATTTGACTCCGCCAGAGTCAAGTTGAACTCACTGTACGTGAATCAAATTGGACTCTGGTGGAGTCAAATTTGACTCAGTTTGTGCAGTCAGAAAAAGCCTATTTCCGCGAGAGTCAATTTGACTCCCCATTTTTTACAGTGCATAAATTGATGCAATATAAGGCTCGTATAACTGTATCCATATTTCTAAAGCCTAAGCGAAACCTAAATATTCAAGCTAGAAAATATAGTCTAAAATGTAAAGTTCGCTCACAAAACGTGACGGTTCTAAAAGTAACATGGGGGGTCACAATTTGACAACATACGTCATCATTCGTAAAAATAACTTTTATAACAGAACTGGCGAATCGTTTGATTTGGCCGCCGGCGTCGTACAAAGATCCGACCGCTATTAAGCAATCGTATTGGAGCGAAATACACGAAGCTGCAGCTGGAATAATAGCAAGCGGTGTGCAACATCAGACCAGCATCGTCGAGTCGGTCGACGAAGGATATTTAGATCGCGCGGATCGAGTAATGCAAATGTTGGTTGCTGAAAGTAAGTCGCCGTTTCGAGCGATGCTGGGGATCGATCCACGGTGGGGATCGATCCTCGGTGGGGATCGATCCACGGTGTGGACCGATCCACGGTGGGGATCGATCCACGGTGGAGATCGATCCACGGTGGGGACCTGGTAATTTAAAGGATAATCGCTGATGAATACAAGCGTATGCAATTGGGTATATTTTGTGCAGAAAAGAATGTACTCAGCACACGTTGCGTTTCTCTCATATTTTGATTGATGCAAACGTTGTCTGATTAATAAGTTCGTGAGTATCGGCTTAAAAATATACTAACGAATAATGAGGAGGGTGTGATTCAAGATCTTGTACCTGTGTCCCCGTAGATTGTCTAGTGAATATTTTGCGTGGTTGTGTGCCAGCAAAAACTTTTTGCCCCCCCCCCCGTAAGTGCAAATATGTTACATACAATTTCAATAGCCTCGACATCGTAACAAAAATCACAGTGAATTACTTGAAATCAAAGCAACCTTGGACCCATGTAAAACATCACGGGAGGATTGTTTTTCTGTGGAACTGCAATAGAGCAAGTTCAAGCTTCAGACTAATTTTTTTGCTTAGGCTAAGCCTACACTGCAAAAAATGGTGAGTCAAATGGACTCCGTCCAAAATAGGCTCTACGGGACTACACGAATTGAGTCAAATAGAACTCCGCAAGAGTCAAACGTGCGACTAAGTGAGTCGAATTTGACTCTGGCGGAGTCGAATTTGACCCAGTTTGTGTAGTTCCGTAGAGTCTATTTCGGAGACAGTCAATTTGACTCCCCATTTTTTGTAGTGTAGGAATCTGATACTACTGTTTCGGCAGCATACCGTACTCAGAACCGTACTCTAATGTTTAGCAAATTGTGCGTATAGGTACTATACACATACATACATACATACATACATACCTAGACATACATACATACATACATACCTACCTACCTACACATACATACATACATACATACCCACATACATACATACATACATACAAAACTACCTACACATACATACATATATACATACATACCCACATACATACATACATACATACATATATAAATATGTGTGTGTTACATTCTATTCAGCAATCAATTTATAATCTATTTTAGATGCTTAAATGGTCTTGCTGTACAACATATACCTATTGAAAATAATATCATTGGTTCGGTACAATGAATTTAACTGACTCTTTACCTCAATTCCATCAAAATTTGCCCTCACCACAACTCGAAATGGTTCACTACGAAACGTTTCATCGTTCAAATTTACGTTCAACTCAACCTGAACAAACTTTAAATTCAATTCAAAATTGTCAAAATATAAACTTAACTCAATTCGACGCAAATTTGACCAAGTCACATTGTCAACCAAATAACTCATCAGGCCAGTCACCTACTGACAACCTCGCCGAATATTCAAAACAATCAAAACAATCTAATTTACATATTGATAATCATGTTCAGTGCGAACAAACACTTAAACGCCGTGAGAAATATTTACACTATTATGACTGGTTCATTCGGCCGTGGGAAAATTTCGATGCGTCAAACCAACCGTGGGAAATTTGTAATACAACGAATCGATCGTGGGAAAATACCGTTCGGCGAAATCAACCGTGGGAAAGTTTCAACAAACCACACTCAGCGACGTCACATTGCGTCATCGAATGCGAATATCGACGGCCATGGTTGGAGTTGGACAACACAAAGAGTAGGCAAAATGTCGCGTGGCACGATACAGTTGTATCCGCACCGTTGATGACATCATCTCGTATGAATGACCTATCAGCGGTTTGGCGTTCGACCTACAGGCCTCCGTGGCGGACGCGAGCATTAACGCAAAGGCTCAGAGCTGATCCTGCCCAAAATAATAGCTTTTCAGCATCTGGTGACCGGCAAATTGGACCAAAATCTGAACAGGAACGGTGTCCGGAGTCCACCGACATGTTTCAGAGGTCATATTTTACATGTGTTAACATTGGACAGCACAGAAGTTCAGAACATGGAATCAATGGATTGGAACCAGCGTGCCTTATTGTACCCAGACACGAGGCGACTGAATCACAACGTGATGCCGAATTTTATGCTTTATTTGACGGTTAAAGCTTTTTGTTTATTAGTTTTGTTTTATTTTTTTTGTTTTGATTTCGTTGTTATTTTATGTTTGTGTTTCGTTGGGACTTGGGCGTGGGAAATATTCTTTAGTTGGCTTGCTTGCTGTCGTCGCTTTGTTTCGTTGTCCTTATATACCCGTTTTTTACATGTTTTTCGTTTGATGATTAGTATTGAAGTCAAGGCATAAGCTTATTTCTAAACTCAGCTTAACTACAAGTCTAAATCTGAGACTAATGGTCTTCCAAAGCATTGCTAGTTAGCTTTGTCGGTCTAGGTAAGAATCGGGACTTCAGACCTTTCTACTAAGCAGCTGGAAAAGCGGGTTACGGGTGGTTTCGAACTAGCGACCTTCGGTGTGTCAGGCAGACGCTGTTATCACTGCAACACGTAGCCCGCCTGTCTAACTGCATTTTTCGTCGACTATATGTGTCGACCGTATGCTCCCGGCAAGCATACTACACAATGTGCATTGCATTACTGCATATGCACTAGGACAAGCATGTCTCACATGCCTACAAGCTTTAGCAAAATATACCCACGCCAAAACATAGGCCTGCGGTAAAAATAAAAAATTTGTATGGATTGGCGACGATTTCCTCGGAAACTTGCATGATTATTCACACATATGAACTAAATTCTTTGCCATGATTTTTAATGAATTATTTGCAGCTGCAAGTTTTTCGAACAAAATTTTGGACAAAACTTGCAAGTGCAAGTTGCAGCTGCAAGTTCTTGACAAGCTTGCACGTGTGAATAGAGCTTTAGAAATTTCACAAATTGTAATTGTAATACTGTATCTCTATTTTTTAGATCCAATCGAAACTGAAGAAGCAGTATCAAAAATAACCTCTGCTCTGTCACACTCGCTGTCGATCAATACATCAGGGTCGAATCGGTTCGGCAAACCTGGGGGTGGAATTATGACGTCACCGTCGAAATCTACATGGCACCGTGGGGCACCGCCTGGGCATAATATGCGCGGATACGGTAGTTTGAAAACAGCCGGCAGTGGAGCTCATTCGCGGACCCCGATGTGCGATAAGTGCGATAAAGCTATTTTGTAAGCATCTTTTGCTGGTTTGCAGATATATGACCAGACCCGGTAGCCAGTTCACCTTGCATGAGGGGGGGGGGGTAAAAATTATTCAGGAGGGGCATTCAAGGATTTTTAATGGGTTACAAGCAAGGTTGAGAATTTTCTAGGGGATGCCAAAATTTTTCAGATGTTTTGAACGGTCAGTTTAGGTGGGTTAACAAAATGGTTTAAAATTTGGATTATTAAAGTTTGAATTCCGAGGGGGTCGTTAGTTTTTACATCTTTTGAATAAAATGATTTTAGTGATTTTATATTGACTGGGTTGTCGAAATGTTACTTAAGTATTTACTTAAGTCGTACACTAATGTAAATTGGTTAAGCCGCTGACTTAATATTAAATGCTTAACTTTTCGAACAAAAACAAATACATTTCGGCGTTGAGCAAATGTGAAGAGTAGAAAGCCACTGTTTTGTTCTGTATTGACAGGTGCAAGTTTTGCAGCTAAAACTTGCACGTGCATTTTGCACGTGCAATTTTGGTCACAAAGCAGTTTTGAAGTTCTTGCAGCTGCAAATTATTCACTGGAATTCATGCTATTTAATTTAATTCGCACCTGCGAACGCAGTTGCAAGTCGCTTACATTTCTTACACCTGCAGTTTGACTGGTCAATCGGAATGTTCCTTTGAAAATACTCCCAGCTTCAAGTATTTCGTTCAAGTTGCATCTGTGAGTTCTCGCTGCAAAAACTTGCACGTGCGAATGGGGCTTTACACCAAAGTTAATACGCCTGACGTGTTATTCCACAACACATTAAATTCGACCACCGACATAAATTTTGGCTCAAGTTCAGTATGATTTTAAAAACGATAAATTGGATAAGTAATTGCTTAGCACATACTCAAGTACTACGTCGTTTTTTAAGTAAGGTTTCTGGCACACAGCCAATGTTTTAAAAATTTGACAAATTTCTGATTGAAATTTTATTTTTCAGGGGTCCATTTGTGTTGGCGAATCGCAAAACTTACTGTCCCGAGCATTTTGTTTGTATTCAACCCGGATGTGGACGTAAGCTTATGGATATCGGATTCGTTGAAGAACATGGCAAAATGTTATGCGAAAACTGCTATTTGGATCATTACGCACCGATATGTGTTAAATGTAACACAGCGATTGCAATGGTAAGACAAATCGAAGTCAAGGGGGGTTAGCGACCACAACCCTCCTAACCAGGTTTTCAACCCTAAAAATGTTTAGTAGCGTACGTATATTCGGCGAAGTTCTTATCTGTATCTCTGAAATTTCTTGCACCCCCATAATATCTTGGGCTGACTAGCGGTCAGTAATTTTAACTGTAGCTTAAAGGTTATTCGTTTTTCGTTACGAAATGGTTACCAGTTGGTTGGAGTTTGAGAATTTTTGCATATTTCAAGAACGATCATAAAGTTTATTTTTTATATAAACAATTAATGATAAAAAAATCAAATCTGGTTCAAAAACTAATTGTGGTTAAGCTATTTGGCTAATGTAAAGAACAGCGGCGGAACAGTATTATAAACATATTCCTAAGCCTAAGCCTAAGCCTATGCCTAACCCTAAGCGTAAGAATTTGTTCCTAAGCCTAAGCCTAATCCTAAGCGTAAGAAAAAGTTTATCACTAAGCTTAAGGCTAAGCCTAAGCCTAAGCCTAAGCGTAAGATTAAGTTTATTCCTAAGTCTAAGCCTAAGCCAAGCAAAAAATAGACCAAAGCTTTAGCTTACTCTATTGTAGTCCCACAGAAAAACGGTCCGCTCCTGATGTTTACATTGGCCAGCTGTTTGAACGAAAAAGTTACAATTGGCCAATTATATTCAGGATACGGTTTACGCATTGAACCAATCGTATCATCCCGAATGTTTTGTTTGTCATCATTGTCGACGACCGTTCGAAAACAATACGTTTCATATGGAAAATGGCAATCCAATATGCGAACGAGGCGAGTTACTGTAAACGCAACAAAAACAGTCTCGTGGTGGGGCATAAGATGTTGAGATTCAGTGTGATGAACTTGCAGCTGCAATTTATTCGCTAAACAACGATTAAGGGCACAACCCTATAGCCAGCTTACCTCGCTAGAGAGGCTGACAAATTTTCAGCGTAGGCGTGCAAGGGTTTTTAATGACTTATAAAAAAGGTTGAATATTTTCTAGGGGGGCGAAACTCTTCCAGGTTGGGCTGAGCCCCCTCAGGTCCGCCCTCTGCCTACGGACGCGTTGCAGCAATCCATGGGTAGGATTTAGACTTACCCATTCGCCAATTGTTCAAAAAATATATATACAAGCTGTTGATTCGAGGTTGTTTTGTTATCTGTATTAGCTGTAAAATATATTACAGATAACAAAAAAACCTGGAATCAACAGCTTGTATATTTTTTGAATAAAGCTAAAAACTAGAGATTTCGCTAATGCAATTTCCACAATACCATGCGTACACAAGGTGCTTTTTGAGGTGGTAGCGTCATGGATGCTGAAGCTTTTTTGGCTTCAGTATCCTGGATATTGAATGTTTTTTGCTTCAGTATCCAGTATACTGAAGCAATTTGGTTTCAGTGTCCGGTACGCTGAAGCCAGAAAAGCTTCAGTATCCGGTACACTGAAGCCAAAAAAGCTTCAGTGTTCAGGATACTGTAGCTTTTATGGCTTCAGTGTATTCAAATTTACCACAAAAGTAACAATTACTTTTCGTTGAATTGTACATTTCATCTGAAGCTTACAATGTGATATATGAGCAAACCAGTAGCAGTGGTTTCTTATTCAAAAAAACCCAAAAAATTTTTGCGCATTCGGCACAATTTATCAACATTTGCCATTAATTTCAGATTGGAACGAGTTATACACAACGAAATGTTACAACTGTTCGTTCACAATTGACGCTGGCGATGAATATGTTGAATCGTTGGGCAACGCGTATCATTCGAATTGTTTTGTGTGTAACGTAAGTTGACAAATCGCAAACAACTACCAAGCTAATCTATATATTAAAGCTGGAATGCGCCACATACGTATTTTGGGCAACGTTCCAGCATTACTTTTGTTACAATGAATTCTTCTTATAACATTAACTTGATCGTTCTACGAAACGAAAATCTACATGAAGATGTTTGTGCATTCCGTCACTTTTGCGCATTGTGCAAAATCGGCTACCTAGTTTGCATTATTGGTCAAGCAAGCCTAAATCAAGACCTTTTACACATTATTTCACTAATTATTACAGTTACAAGCAATCTAAAATTTTCAATACTAAACGATTTTTGGCTGAGTGCAATCGAAATAGTTTATAAATCTCCAAAACCGAAAGATGAATAGTTAGCTAATAACTTATTTGCATATTAGCTAAATGAGACATGAAATGGATCAAAATATTTGGCGTTAAATGCACTCATGATGATACGTAATTTGGGACGCCGTTCCAGCTATAACACTTGTGCCATAATCGGTTTGTTTCAGCGATGTCAGGAAAGTTTGCTCGAAAAACCGTTTTACAATCGAAACGGAAGCGTATTTTGTGTGAGACATGCTTAAAAGTGACAAATGGCTCCCTATAACATCTTGAGATAACACCCAGCTCACGGTGTAACACGACAATTCGTCGCCCGACAGCTCGTCGACTGACCCCCTGCTGTTCGAAATCGCATCGACTGACCAGTTGTTATTTGAACGGTTGTCGAGTTGACACAATTTGTCGCAGACGATTGTTAAGCCACCTGTTGGTCGACGAGCTATGCGGGCAGCTAATTGTCACAGATTCTTGTATCATTAGCAATGTGTCAGCGGAAAGTATATTTCGAATCGGCGTTGAATTAGAATACTGTATATATGCGAAATTGTTCGACTGTATAAAAGTTAACTAAGTACCGGAAGTATCGAGAAATTTTTTTGGCTATCAAATTCTGGTCAATGTAAAGAACACGGACGGAACAGTATTATAAGCATATTTTAGCCTAAGGGTAAGCCTAAGCCTAAGCCTAAGCGTAAGAATGAGCATATTCCTAAGCCTAAGCCTAAGCGTAAGAATGAGCATTTTCGTAAGCCTAAGCCTAAGCCTAAGAGCATATTACTCGGCCTAAGCCTAAGCCTTAGCCAAAGCCAAGCAAAAAAATTAGTCTAAAGCTTATCAAGCTTACTCTTTTCTAGTCCCACAATAAAACGTTCCGCCCTTGATCTTTACATGGGCCCAAATTCTAAATTTTTGAAAAATTTTCGCTCCTTCGCAACTCGAATGAATATAATCAACAAGATATATAATTTACGTTTTACTTTGACGTTCTGTTAGGCAATGTCAAAAATACTTAAAATGTCTTAAATTTGTTCAAATTAATTCTTCAACTTTTTTATTATTAATAAGAAAACATTACCAATTCCCACCAATGCATCTTAGATCCGTTACTCTCATTTTGACTTTAGGTTTAGGTCGTCGCTAAAAATTCTATCCAAACGCTTAGACTTAGAAATTAGGTTCAGAATTAAATGATTGGCCAGTTCCCGACAACCGTTTTTACATGATTATTTGTATGTTTTATTGTTATTTTATTTTCTCACATATTTACATATAATATCTATGTCGAGTTTTTGGCTTAAACCCTGCGATGGTAAAATGTATTTGCAGCTTTTTGCTATCTCCCAGTTGGTGATAAGTCTTGTAAACTTCAACTGTATGCGGTATCACAATGAAAGGCTTTGCGGTTCTACGCACCATACAATCCCGTAGCCAAGGGGGCCAGGGGTGCTCACCCCCCTGAAAAAATTTTGGCCCCCTCTAGAAAAATTGCAACCTTGTTTGGAACTCATTAAAAACCCTTGAATGCCCCTCCTGAGCAATTTTTAGCTCCCCCTCCTAGCAAGGTGAGCTGGCTATGGGCCTGGCTCCAATACGAATTAGGATTACGATTCAGGTGGATTCACGTATGGCTTCTGATCCCTCAATTTGACGGGAGGAACTCGGGAAATTTTTTACTAAACTCAAATTAGAATACATACCAAAATTATACTGTAATTTATCGCTGATTGGTGATGAATGCTGTAATGAATATCAAATGTTTGCTAGTTATAATTATAAGGGTTGCGCCATACTTGACGTCCGGCGCCGTCCGTCACCATCCGACGTCCGTACGGGGCCGTCCGTCATCCGTACGACGCCGTCTGTCATCCGTACGACGCCGTCTGTCATCCGTACGACGCCGTCTGTCATCCGTACGACGCCGTCTGTCATCCGTACGACGCCGTCTGTCATCCGTACGACGCCGTCTGTCATCCGTACGGCGCCGTCTGTCATCCGTACGGCGCCGTCCGTCATCCGTACGGCGCCGTCCGTCATCCGTACGGCGCCGTCCGTCATCCGTACGGCGCCGTCCGTCATCCGTACGGCGCCGTCCGTCATCCGTACGGCGCCGTCCGTCATCCGTACGGCGCCGTCCGTCATCCGTACGGCGCCGTCCGTCATCCGTACGGCGCCGTCCGTCATCCGTACGGGGCGATCCATCACCCGTGCGGTGCGTCGTCCACCACCGTGCGGTATTGTTCGAAAATAACTCACGAACGGCGCCATACGGGTCACGGACAGCGCTGGATGGTACCGTGCGGGTGGTGGACGATGCCGCACGTCAAAAAAAGTATAGCGCAACCCTAAATCTGCTTAACCATTTTTGCTAAAAGTAAAATAACTTTTTATTAAAACAACAGAGAGTTGGCCACAAACTTGTCGGACCTAAAAGAGAACTCTGAAATTAGTCTCGGAACCAATTAAAGAAGCCTGGGCAACCTCTTTTATCCCATCATAAAATTTAGATCCGTCGCTGCTAAAGGGTTCTAAGTTAACTTTTTTATAAACCTAAGGCACGACAAATTTCTCGGTTTGCCACCGACATGGCCAAGGCGAGGGTGGGGTGATAGTGTGGGAAAGATGTAAAATAAAAATTTTATAAACCTTAAAAGATTACATGTTTTGCTTCGAGAAAATCTATAGAAAACTTAAAAATATACTTACAAATATGATCGTTTTGGGTAATGTATAGAACAGGGACTGTGAGCCTTAAATTTTCGTTGACAAAAGTTAATGGTGACTATTAATAGTCAAAATTGCACACCTTTGTATTCTGAGTAGAAAAGAATGTACCCACCGTGCGTTGCGTTTCTGTGGATGCCCAGCCCAATTTATTTGGGTTGATACAGTGAAATTGAACAATTTACAGTGCATACACTTCTTGGTCACATGATCAGATTTAGGGCGTATACAATTGGAAGGCTAAATACGGGAATATAATTTCATCTCTAAATTTCTGGAGAGACAGAACTAGACAAGGATCCCTTTGATTTTAGACGTCCACAATATTTGATCGCTCGCTACACCCGCTTGCAAAAAGCCGTTGAAGGCATTCCCACCTGACCAAAATGCTGGTGTCATCCTTGCATCCAATATTAATGTTGTAAATTAGGCGTGTATGGTTGGTTGCAAGTTCGTGCCAGTGTTTATATCAGGGACGTAACAGTAGTATAAGCATATTCCTTAGCCTAAAGCCAAAGAATGAGCTTACATCTAAACCTAAACCAACGTACAAAAAAGTATTTGTGAATTTATTCAGAAAAGTATTTTCTGCGGCAAATCTGAAAAGTTTTTCTGATATTTAAGGCAATTTTTCTAAAAATAACGAGAAAACATTTATTTTCAAATCTTATTTCAAAATTTTTCTGAAATCGTTTCTGTTATAACGGAAATGCTTCGCCAGTGCACCTTGCTAATTATATTTCTTTAATGTAAGAAATTTTTTCTTAAATATCAGAAAATTATCGTGAGTGTAGCAAAAATTTACTCAAACGTTTAAGCTTACTCTATTGCAGTCCCGCAGAAAAACGTTGCACTTCAGGATCTCCGGGTCGATTTTGTTAAACATAACCCGGATTTATTTATTATTAATCATATTTGGTTTAAAAGTATATTATTGCAAACGGCATACAAAATTATGAACATATTATTCATAAGCTAAACCCGATCAGATTATGAACTGGTGACGTATAGTTTTTAAGACAACGAATTTGACCACAAAATTAATTCGATATTGAAAAACAATCGTTATCAGGTGCATTTTAACTTCTTAAATGGTCAAATATTCTTAGTTTACCTAAAAGTTTCAAGCTTAAACGTTGCTTAAAATTAGCGTTTGGTCTAAAGTTTAGGCTTATGCTTACGACGATTATTTAGCAGTAGGATTGTAAATCTAAGCAGTGCGGCAATTTCTATTAACGCATGCCTGGCTGTCTACAAGCCGTCTTACATCGACTCTTAGGTATAAAGGTAGACTAAACATCTATTTTACAGCCACAAATTGACCACAACAATCGCTGCCGTTAAAGGAATTGGTCTTCAAAGTCTCGGCTCTTGTTTACCGTCGTTTGCCAAACGCAGCCAGTTTCCGGTTTAATTGACGTTTTTCTGGTTGATAAAATTGATTTTCTGGTTCCAATACGGCGTACTCGACGTTGCCTCGTTTGCCAAACGCTGCCAGTTTTCGATTTAAAGCCGGTCCTCGTTTGCCAAACGCAGCTAATTTACGATTCAGCGACGCTGAACGTTTGCCAAACGCGGCGAGTTTTCGGTTCAGAGACGCGCCGCGTTTGCCAAACGCTGCTAATTTGCGGTTTAGCGACGGTCCTCGTTTGCCAAAAGCCGCTAATTTACGATTGAGAGACGGTCCGCGTTTACCGAACGCGGCGAGTTTTCGATTCAGCGACGAACCGCGTTTGTCGTCAACGTCGACCAAATCATCGACGCCGCCGTCGCTGTCGACCAATGCGTCGTTGGCGACATACGACGGACCGTCTCCTGTGTCAAAAAGCGCTTCTGGCTCGCGTTTACCGAACGCTGCCAGTTTGCGATTGAGAGACGGTCCTCGTTTTCCAAACGCGGCAAGTTTACGATTCATCGGGATCCGTTTCGCGTCTTCACCGACGTAGAACGGTCCCAGTGAATCGTAAACGTCGTAGCCTGAAATCTGGCTGGCGTTTGCAGTATTACTCTTGGATGCTAGCAGATGCCCGTAGATTAGGACGGTCCCAACGACAATTAAGCATCGAGTTGTTACTGGTATACCCTTCATTTCTGTCAATTCTTACCAATAATTAATATTATAATTTACTTAATTACGTATTCGTTTGGGTACTAAAATTAAGATAAAAATAATCGTTCGACCAAAAATTAGCAGAAATTTGCTTCGTTTTACAGAATTTAAAATTATATTTCGTCAAAGTTTACTGTTTTTAGATTAATTTTTATCTTTTTTTCTGCGTCAGAAATACATAGCTAATAAACCACAACATTTTGTCATACTGAACACATGAACAGGTTTCGGTGTTCTGTACAAAACACTAAGGGTGGTGCTATACTTAACGTACGGGGTCGTCCGGTGCCGTCCGGTGCCGTCCGTCGTCACGATGCGGTATTGTTCGTGAGTTAATCGCGTACGATACCGCACCGTCACGTAGCTTAACGGAAGGCATCGCACGATGACGGACGGCGTAGGACGGTGACGGACGGCGTCCGACGGTGACAGGCAGCGTCGGACGGTGGCGAACGGCGTCGGACGGTCATAGACGGCGTCGGAAGCGGTGTGACGGACGGTGACGGACGCGTTGGACGGTGAAGGACAGATCTAACGGACTGCGCCGGACGGTGACAGACGGAGCCGGACGTCATCAAAAGTATATCGCCTTTCTAACTGGTCATAAGATTGATACAAGAAACAATTTGATATACAAAATTTCAAAACGTCCCAAGGATGGTTTGGCGCTACAAAACCCATCCGCAAGGAATCCGTCTATAATTAAATGACATCAAAAGTTCGGCATATGATACCTTTGTCATGGCGTCATTCTTCATCCTGCCAAAGTTTCAACTGTTTATCAGTGGCGGATCCAGAAATTTCTGACGTCATAAAATCTCGCGAGCAAAAAATGGGCTAAAAGCCAAACGCAATTTTAGTACTAAATCTTAATACAAATCTTTGTACAAGTGTCATTGTACAACAACCTAAGGATGGCGTTATACTTTCTGATGACGTCCGCCACCGTCCGGCGCCGTACCGCAACGCACGTGTATCCTCGTATGGCACATTTATATCAATTTGTAAACAAAAAAATTAACCCATATATATAACAGGGCCGGATCGTTTTCCGGAGGGGCTATAATAGAGTCAGTTTAACCTTCAGACTACTTTTCATGTTTAGGCTTAGGCTTAGGCTTAGGCTTAGGCTTAGAAATAGGCTCTTCTATACGCTTAGGCTTAGGCTTAGGCTTAAGCTTCGGCTTAGGAATATGGTTATACTACTGTTCCGGCCCTCTTCTATACATGTCCCAAAAATTAATTTGTGTCATAAGGCGCCGTCCGGAACCGGAAGGCGCCGCTCGATATGTTTGGCGTCGTCCTAAACCCAAAACATTTACTGTATACAGCAACAAAGCTAATTAACCAATCACATATCGTCTAAATTAGGCAAACTTTTGCCAAACTAATGAGGCCGAACCGTTTGAGCATAGACAACTAACGAGAACGCTGGTTCCGACTAAACTCAAACCAAATCATCGCTTTTGCATGGGTTTAAAGACCATTAACAACTAAATTACACTGTGACCGGAATTGAAATATTAATAATCTAACGTACAAAAATAAGCTTGTATAGACACGGATGGCTAAAAACTGAAAACATTACAAATTTTGGTTCATGTACAAATCAGGGACGGAACGTTTTTCTACGGTACTGCAATATAGCAAGCGTAAAGCCCTATTCACACGTGCAAATTTTTGCACCGAAAACTTGTACGTGCAACTTGCATGTGCAAGTTTGGTCACAAAGCAGCTTGGAAGTTCTTGCAGCTGCAAATTATTCACTGGAATTCATGCTATTTAATTTAATTCGCATCTGTGAACGCAGTTGCAAACCACTTGAATTTCTTGCACCTGCAGTTTGATTGGTCAATCGGAATGTTCTTTTGAAAATACTTGCTGCTGCATGTATTTCGTGCACGTTGCAGCTGTGAGTTCTCGCTGCAAAAATTTGCACGTATGAATGAGGCTTAAATCTCTGTTGCAAACCACTTGAATTTCTTGCACCTGCAGTCTGATTGGTCAATCGGAATGTTCATTTGAAACTGCTTGCAGCTTCAAGTATTTCGTGCACGTTGCAGCTGCGAGTTCTCGCTGCCAAAACTTGCACGTGTGAATGGGGCTTTAGACTATTTTTTGCTTAAGCTTAGGTTTAGGCTTAGGTATCAGCTCATTCATACGCTTTGGTTTAAGTTTTGATTAGAGCTTAGACTTGGGACTATATTTATGCTTCTGTTCTGGTTTGAGTTAGAACACACATCGACAAAACAGTTATCAAGAGGCGCATCTTTACATCGACCCTTGAGTTACTCGCTAAAAATATACTTAAAATTATGTAAAACTGTTGCCGAATTAAATCTAGGTTTTACTTATATACTATGGTGCTTGGCAAAGTTTTACTTAATTTTGAGCAAACACAGAATTCTAAGCTTTACATTTATTTAATTAATCAGGAAGTGACAACAGTGTTTTACTTGTTTACATTATTTAGCAAAATTTTTTCAATATTAAGTACACTTATACTTAAAATAGTTAGTAAAATATAACTAAACTATTTTAAGTATAGTGTTTTTACAGAGTACAATGAACGTCACCTAGCCGCAAGATGGGTGAAAATAGAAAATATTTATTTGGCAAACAGGATGGTATATATATTTTCTAAAAAAATAAACATAATAGGAAACAAATAAGAAAAATATTTCAGTTTTGAATAGTTTTCTTAGCATAACGACTTGAAATAACGGCAACTATATACTTTTCGGTTATTTTAGCGCCGTCGGGCGTAGTCTGCAGTCCTTCGGCTGCGTTTGTAACAGCGCAATAAGTCTAGCGCAGCCATGAGAATTTACTGACGTCACTTAAACTTTTAAGTAGGGTGTAATAGTTTAAGTATTTTGAGAAAGTTAGCTTACTTCGGCACCACGGCAAGTGCTCTCTGTTAATCCTTCCGAAATACGTGTCTTTTTTAATATATATAGTTTTCCAGAATTTAGAGCATTCTACGAGCCGTAACCTAGGGGACAGCAAAGGGTACCCCCACATAATTCAATTCTGACTCGAACTTTTAAGCGTGTGGAATGTCAACTTGCAAATTGCTTTCCGCACTGAAATCATGTAAAGGTCGGAAGCGGAACGTTTTCCTGCGAGACAACAATGGGTTAAGCTTTAGCTTTAGACTAGTTTTTTGATTAGGCTTAGGCTTATGTATAAGCTCATTCGCTCGCTAACGCTTTGGTGTTTGGGCTTACGCTTTAGGAATATGCTTATACTACCGTTAGGGACCGGTTCTATGCGTACATTATCCGGCTGTTCTAACATGGTTAGCTACCTGCGAGTCTATAAAACTATAAAGGTTTGGGCTCGGGAGTGGGACAAATTTTCCATCAAAATAAGTCATATCTAGGGCGCCGTATTACAAATGTTTGTGGCAAAAATTATTTTGAAACTTGATAAATTATTTGGAAAAAAAGAATATACGGTGGGCATCACGAGCACAAATGGTAACTTCGAACACGGGTCAAGGGTACAGGCGCCACTGTAAATTGTAACGAGTTGATTAATCAATTCAGACAAAGAACTAGACATTTCTGGCTATTTCTGAGTTGATAACAGTAGGTATTAACTCACACTGAGTTGATTTAATTCCGGGTGAATTGACAAATTAACTCACGATGAGCTGGATCAATTCTCGATTTCTGAGTTCCGAAAGCCTAATTCTGAGCTCAGACCTCAAGTTAAAATCAACTCACTGGAATTTACAGTGCGTAAAATCGACCATACACAACTGCTTAAGATATTCTCGATTACGTCATTTTAATGACGTGGATCTCGAGGAATGAATTTATTCAGCCGAAAAGTGTTGATAAATTTTGACCACTAAAAATAAAACCAAATGATGCGACAAATTTAAATTGTCACATGAATTGCATAAACCCTTACGATATACATGGTCTATGTTAAAAATAGAAGCCTGTCCACTAGGAAACCGGGAACCTATGGGACTATGGCGTACATGGACCGCGACGCTTCACTGCAAAAAATGGTGAATCAAATTGACTCTCTCCGACATAGGCTCTACGGGACTACAAAAACTGAGCCAAATTCGACTCCACCAGAGACAAATTCGACTCATTGAACCGCATGTGTGACCCGGGCGGAGTCGAATTAGACTCAGTTTGTGTAGTCCTGTAAAGCCTATTTCAGAGAGAGTCAATTTAACTCACCATTGTTTGCAGTGTTTTTGGTAATATCCTCATGGCAAAAATGGTTTCGGTTTTCAAGCAAGCGAACTACGGCTCGTATGTATATTTCAACAACAACTTTTTAACAAATTCCAAACGTGAAAATTTTTCTAATTTTTCTCTTTTTTTCCTACTAAGTGTCGATGTTCACTTTAGAGTCGATGATAACTCTTTAACAAGAGTAGTCAACCCTTTCCCGAATGAATATATGTTGATTGAAATACAAATTTCAAACTTGGGTTCAAATCGTGGAACTCTCCCAAGTGAGTTAGCAAAAAATTGTTGATTTGATCAATAGTCGATGAGTCGATTGTCCGTCTTGGTTGGAACTGAGGGACATCAGACCTTTCTACCAAGCAGCTGGAAAAGCTGGCTTTGCATCCTTCGCTTACCCCACTCTCATTTTAGGGGTGGTGATGTTTGACGCTTAAACCGTAAAATTTGAACACTTTTTAAAAATGCATACGGGTGTTGGTATATGCGGTGTAACATGTGTTTGTGCATAGTATATCTAATGTAAGACACATGCATACACGTGCACATATGGTACTAAAGAAAAATTATAATACCGGCCGCGTGGCGAAATGGGTAGCGCGCTTGACTCGCGAGCGAGAGGTTCGAGGTTCGATTATCGGAGTGGCCATATGTTTTGTAAAAATTAATCGAAAACCATGTATATTCGCAGTACTTCGAGGAAAGTGGTCGCTACAATTAGGGTTAATTGACATCATGGACTCTAATTATTGTTTAGGGACTCTATCCGCTCGCGGACTCTTATTAGGGATACGGACTCCTATTGATTCGGACTCAAACTGGAGACCCCTCTTATCACCCCCCTAATATTCGGGTCAATACAGTAGTGATTATCTACTTTTGATTTGATCAAGCTAATCTAGATACACTATTACTAGAACTGGCGTGTACACACATAGCACCAACGTTTCTTACAATAGAAAAAATAGTTACCTGTCCTAACTTAATATAATTTGCTAATATATGACATCGGCGCATCAAAAACTTTGAAATTTAAGCGGTTTTGTTTTACCTGAAAATAAATTATAAACAAATTACCTTCATACGCATCTTGTAGTACCAAACTTACGGTAACTCAATGGTTATACAACAACCGACAGGTAATCAATACATCGTGGGCATGAGCCCCCAATCTATACGCAGTAAAATTTTCGTGAAGGACTATATATGGTATTACTCTTTTAAGCTTATAATTTCACAGTTCACAAAGGAAATATTACCGCTAACTCTTTCCCGCATAATCTAATATACTTATGCTCTGCGCTATTTTTTAGGCCAAAGTATGGAACAGGGCCGTAACTGTAGTATAAACATATTCCTAAGCTTAAGCCTAAGCGCAAGAATGAGCTTACACCTAAACCAGATACGAAGCTTAAGCCCAAGCTTAAGCAAAAAAATAGTCTAAAGCTTAAGCAAAAAAATTAGTCTAAAAGCTTAAGCTTATTCTATTGCAGTCCCGTAGAAAAATGTCTTGCCCTTGACCTTTGGGCCGTTTTTATAACCTCGCTCGGTGATCTCAAACCCCGTTTACACCCGACAGCCCAATGTTCAAATCGTAACTTGCAGCCCAAAAACCGAATAAAGTATATTTATCTTTGAAACCCGAATGCAAGTTTTACGCCTTTGTTGCTTGCAGTTCTGTTCAAAAACGACAGTTTCGCTAAAATGGATCAGAATTTAAAATTTCGGGTCAATTTTGACCGAACGAATTGCGCTTGGGTTTGGATATAGATTTTGATCCAACAGAGGCTTATTTTATGGTCCAAAACTTGAGACAGACTACACAGGAAAAAATAGTGAGTCAAATTGACTCTCTCCGAAATAGGCTCTGCGAGACTACACAAATTGAGTCAAAATTCGACTCCGGCAGAGTCAAATTCGATTCACTGAGTCGCATGTTTGACTCTGGCGGAGTCGAATTTGACTCAGTTTGTGTAGTCCCGTAGAGCCTATTTCGGAGAGAGTCAATTTGACTCACCATTTTTTGCAGTGTATAGCAGTTAAAGTATACCCATATCATCGATTCGAGGACCACACACAGATTATGGTATATTATGAACACAAGCCCGTAGCGTGCTAACCTTGCTAGGGAGGGCTAAAACATTTTCAGGAGCGGCATTCAAGGGTTTTCAATGACTTGCAAGCAAGATTAAACATTTTCTAGGGGGCCAAAGTTTTTCCAGGTCCCCCTTGGCTACGGGCCACTATGAACAGAAAAAACAAGTGACTTTAAATAATGTCAAGACATCTAAAAACTGTTTTTTCGAGTTCAAACCGAATACAACTTTTGCTGGTCAAATTTCTCATAAAAATGCCACTAATCATGGGTTAAAATTAAATTTGACTCAAAACATTGTGTCAGTTTGTATCGGAGGGTGTTTTGAAGCAACTCAGAAAACTGAATATTTCCTAAAAAATACCCAGTTCCTGGTTACTGGCTTCAGTTGACGACTGGAGCTTAAAATTTGTACAAGACGTGCTTATTAGGTTTTGTATAACCAAAAATACGCGTAGCTTACACCATACGCATGCCAGATTTTGAGTTAAATGCGCTGTTCACAGTATAAGCTTGTCACAAAATACGTTATAAGGTAAGATTAACCCGAGACAAAATTTAAAATTTGGCACGCGTTAACCCTACCGTACCCTGTTTTTCTGTTACCCCTTAATTTTAAAATGAATAAAATAAATACGGTTCAGAGTTTTAATATAAATGTTTCAAAATTTTCGACCCATTGACAATTGAATACTTTTTCAATTTTGTTTTATCTGCTTTTTACCTGTGCCTAAGCTTTTGCCTAAAATCTTTGGCTAAGACGAAGCCTAAACCTTGTGGCGAAAAGTGTATATGAATAAAGGCCTAATTTGTGCCAGTCTTGGTTGCAACATTAAATATCAATACATTATCCCACAGCTAACACAGGCGTAGCTTGAATGTTAATATTTTGCGAAGGCATATTATTACCTTTGGTATTGGGTTGTTTTGTGAGCAAGCGTAATGAGCGAATAACATATCCGTCTAAAACTGTTCTTTCTTGGTTTTCCAGAAATTTTGATACAAAATATATCAACTTCGGTACGATAGGTTCCAACAAAAACTAATTGTTACCGAAACAGGAACAGGAACAGGAATTGAATTTTTGAAGGGATTTCGGCCCGAACAGGAATTCCGGTTGAACCCTGATATGTATATTATATACAAATAAATAAATACATATATATATATATATCAAGGTTCCAACAAAAACTAATTGTTACCGAAACAGGAACAGGAACAGAAATTGAATTTTTAAAGGGATTTCGGCCCCAAAAGGAATTCCGGTTGAACCCTGATATGTATATTATATACAAATAAATAAATAAATAAATATATATATCAAGGTTCCAACAAAAACTAATTGTTACCGAAACAGGAACAGGAACAGGAATTGAATTTTTGAAGGGATTTCGGCCCGAACAGGAATTCCGGTTGAACCCTGATATGTATATTATATACAAATAAATAAATAAATATATATATATCAAGGTTCCAACAAAAACTAATTGTTACCGAAACAGGAACAGGAACAGGAATTGAATTTTTGAAGGGATTTCGGCCCGAACAGGAATTCCGGTTGAACCTGATATGTATATTATATACAAATAAATAAATAAATAAATATATATATCAAGGTTCCAACAAAAACTAATTGTTACCGAAACAGGAACAGGAACAGAAATTGAATTTTTGAAGGGATTTCGGCCCCAACAGGAATTCCGGTTGAACCCTGATATGTATATTATATACAAATAAATATATATACATCAAGGTTCCAACAAAAACTAATTGTTACTGAAACAGGTACAGGAACAGGAATAAAATTTTTGAAGGAATTGCGGCCCCAACAGGAATTCCGGTTGAACCCTGATATATATTATATACAAATAAATAAATATATTATATATATGTATATATATAATATATACTGAAATCAAAACTATACATTGTAAGTTAACAGAAACATAATGTAAGCCATTGATAAGACCCTGAGTCAATACGCGAAACTTCTAATGAAGAATACTAAAGGTCAATATTCTATATAAGATATGGTTTGGCATTAATAGACCATATACAACATTTAGAGAGGTCATATATTTAACCCGAAATTTGTGGAACCACAGGAAAAAACCGCTTTTAACAGGTTTCAGAATAAAATTGTGCATCTTAGGTCAAACCTATTTTTAACTCCGCTATACTGATTGGTCAAAATTTGTACAAGTTGATGACATTCGTTTGACGTTCCCTTGTTCTGGAATTAATATTCTGACAACCGTAATCTCAATTGAATCTAGGGACAATTAAGTCTAGCGACTATTGAACCAACGAATTGAAGTTTACAAAAGTTTTAACTGGTTTTTCTTCAGCCAGAAGTCAACAACGGTAGTATTCTATTTTAGTTTTGATAATGTTCGATAACCTAAGCTGGTACGGGTTTAGATGCTATAGTCGGCCCATGTATGCAACAGGGCCGGATCGTTTTCCGGAGGGGCTATAATAGATTCAGTTTAAGCTTTAGACTAATTTTTTTTGCTTAGGCTGAGGCTTAGGCTTAGGCTTAGGCTCAGGAATAGGCAATTCCATACGCTTAGTCTTAGGCTTAGGCTTAAAAATAGGCAAATCCATACGCTTAGGCTTAGGCTTAGGCTTAGCAATAGGGTAATCCATACGCTTAGGCTTAGGCTTAGGAATAGGCAAATCCATACGCTTAGGCATACGCTTAGGCTTAGGCTTAGGAATAGGCTCATCCAAACGCTTAGGCTTAGGCTTAGGCACATTGAAAGCTTCTTGTAGTCTTTCTCACTCAAGACATAAAGTATAGGTTTCGGTTCAGGTTAGCCTTTGGTTTAGTAAAAGGTTTAACTTTTATAGTTATAGGTTTAGGCTTTAGGCTTTAGGCGTGGGAAAAGGCTTAGGCAAAGATGCGCCGATGCATAGAACATGGCTGTAACAGTAGTGTAAGCATATTCATAATCATACGCCAAAGTGTAAGAATGAGCTTATACCTAAGCATAAGCCTAAGCGTAATCGAAAATTAGTCCAAAGCTTAAGCTTACTCTATAGCAGTCTGCCAAAAAAACGTCCTGGCCCTGATCTTTACATGGACCCATTTAAGGTACAGGTTTGGGCTTAGGTTTAAGCTTAGGTAATTACTATGGCATAGGTTTAAGGTTTAAGATTCGGCAAAAAGCAATATCCGTATCCGGTTACTCCTGTATCCGCTATAAAGCTACCGGATAACGGATATTTTAGGTGGGGGCCCCGACTTTCTTTGAATTTCTGACCAAGTCAACCAGTTGACGTTTTGATATGCTGAAGCAAAAATGAAAACTTGAAAATAATTCTAATTCGACAAATATTTATCCTTATGCGTGGCGCTGGTGCCTGAAATAGTGCACAAATTTAAATTCTACATCCGTCCGTATAAAAATGCCCTGTTTGAATCCGGTATTATCCGGTCGCTCACTGCCTTTAACTAAACCTAAGCCTGAGCCTAAGCTTAACTGTAATGTGGGTACAATTGCACAAGAGCCAGTTAAAGATGTAAAATTAATATTTTGATTGTTGATTATAGATCAGGTGTGAACAAAATGTTCTTGTCGGGTCTTGGCGTTTCAATGTGGCTCAGATTTTGCCTTAGACTGAGGCTTAAAGCATTAAAGTGTCCAGTTTTTCGTGAGGTCTCGATTCATGCAATGGTGATATATTTCGTTTCAGAGGGGTCATTATTGTAGAAAATTTAATCCTTTATCACATGAATATTTTCAATATTATATGAAATGGAATTTCAAGGTAAAGATTCGATCCCCAGTCTCACGGGTGGCACTCGATTACGGTGACCACTGAGCTATAGAAGCTTGACGCACAAGCCCGAGGAAGCTCTCACGTCTTGTGGAGATTTTGCACTGCGCATATATGTTATAAATGTTAAACACTGCTCACACTGTGTGTACTGCTCGTACATTATTGTATTTAGTTGCTCTCAGTATACTCTATGAGTGAAAGGGTTAAAAGTGATTTAAACAGTAATTTGCATATTTTTGTAACACAACAAATTAGCGGTTTCAAAAACTTATATATGCACATCTACTAATTCGTTATTTGACATAATGTACTTGAAATGCAAATTAAGCAAATATCTGTACATTCACCCTAAGGGGGGTCGGGACGTAGTAAACACCACTTTCTTGTGGCAATTTTTGCCTGAAAACTTTATTCGTTTGGTAAATACCAAAATTTTGAATTTATATTCAAAAAAAATTGGTTCAACCAAACCAGGAATTCATTTTGGCCTTTCTGGTTCCAATGTCCATGCACTGAAGTTGCTTTTGGTACTTCAAAAGTTAAAAAATGCTAATAACCGTATTTTATTTGCATAAATGGTTCGTCATACAGTCGCTAATCGCTAGCAACACACTCAAAAACTACCGAATCATTATAGACAATTAATTTGATGCTGTAGCTTAGTAATCGGTTAATCAACGTTTGCCAGTATATTCAATTTACCGGTTTGTATATTAGTTGCCTACGGGTGTGCGACCTTCGGGCGATGCATCCCTTCGTTAGCCGCCACTGACCCCCTGAGCGAATTATTGAATCATCGACCTTAAACACTAAGAAAATTTTAGTCTTTTTGTGGGCAAAATTAGCCAAAAAATAACATTTTGTGAGAGTAAATTTACGAAGCTTTAGAAATAGGGTCCATCCCTTAGGCGCAGACGTTATGCACTGGATGTATTAATGAATTGACGCTAGAAATAGTTTCTGTTTCTCAATTACTAAGTCTAATTATTAATTTCGTTAATAACAGTGAGTTTACTCTCATTCGATAAGCAACTCGGACGGCGAACAGTAATTGGTTAATTTGAGAGACGATGTTTGCGAAGGCAATGTAAGCGTGTGAGACATGCTTGTCCTAGTGCATATGCAATAAATGCAATGCACAGTGTGGTGTATGCTTGCTGGCAGCATACGGTCGACAGATATAGTCGACAAAAAATGCCGTTGGAGAGGCTGGCTGTGTGGCGCAGTGGTAGGGTGTTCGCTTTAGGATCCATAGGCTGACAGTTCGATCCCCGTTCCGGAGGTCCGCTTTTTCAGCTGCTTAGTAAAAAGGTCTGAAGTCCCAGTTGTTACCAAGACTGACAGGCAATACGTCGAAGTTTTACATCTGAGCAGAATTATTTTGATTTTTATAATCTTCCAGCAGGTTGGAATAAAGCCTTTAAAAGTGAATTTGTTTGAGGTTCTTGAGAAATTTCAACTGCGCATATACCTCCTGCTTCCAGGATACAGCCGGAAGTCTGCCTCCGGTTCCGGGTTCCGGCAGAAAATGGGCCTCTGGCTCCGAAACGTTTGCATAATTTTGAAAAATTTATCGGTTTAGCGCGGTTCGTTCTGCTTTTGTCACAATTTTCAGGAAAGAATTTCCAGAATTTCGCAATTAAACCATCATTTTTACTACTAAATTTCGCCTCACTTCAGGCTCCGGTTCCGGCAAGTTTCGTTGACCTCCGGATTTTTGACCTCCGGTAGCACCCTGCAAAGATTATTACTTAGCGTCATATTTGACTGTTGGTCGAATGAGATGTTGGCCGAGTTTGCGAGTCCGCGATCCAAAATTTCAAAAGTTAAGCTCCGAATTCGTATGTTTGGTGCCAATAATTAATTAAAAATGCTGAATATGGGGTTCAAAGATAGGCATTTCTCTGTGAAACAATTAACCCTTTTTCGCATGAATATTTTCAATTTCAACCCTGCGGTATTTTGATTAAATAGAAATCACCAAAAATTCTCCAAAATATTTTTAGCAAAAAATTGCAAAAACACTGAAATCTATTGATAATCTCGAGGTAATGCACAAGATTGTTCTATAAGAAGTTAAAATTATATATAAGTAAAATAAATAAATAAGTATATATATATATATATTTAGTATTCAATATCAGAACGGATACACGATTCTATAGTAAGTTTTAGTATAATTAATAACACCGTTACTATTTAATGCTTAATGTTATTTTTTAAATTAGTTAAAATCGGAAATTGATAATATTTCAAGATTAAATTGAAGTATTTTCATTCTTAAAAACAATGCCCAAAGCATACTTTACTATGCGAAATTGACGGTAAAACCTTGACAACAAATGACCGAACTCCTTTAGGAAGGATTTTCAGACGGCAGGATACAGCTATCGTCAGTTGCTGATAGGTACTGCACTGTAGTGACCCGAATAAGAGGGGGTCTCCATTTTCAGTCCTAATCAACAGTATTCCGTATCCCTAATAAGAGTCCGTAAGCGGATAGAGTCCCTAAACCATAATTAGCGTCCATAAATAATCAATTATCCCTAATTGTAGCGCTGTAAACTAATTAGTGATGAGCATAGTATGTAACGCGCTGTTTGAATGTATTTCGCCCAGTTACTGTACAAAAATTCAAATTCACGGCTATTGCTAGTTTTGGTTGTTTGAAAACCTATTGCTAACTGGTGATTGTTGCTAGATACAGTTGGAAATACGATATAAGGGCACATATTCTCTAATGTGTAGATTTTCAAACTCACAAACTCCTGCAGTTGCGGTGCTTAAAAATTGCACATAAAGTAGGGCAAATCAAATTTGAAAAATATGCAGATATTCAACGCTCATCATTCACTGAGTCGAAAGTTTACAAAACCTATCACCAACTGGAGTAAGGTGCTACACACATTTGAGAATACTGGCGCAGCATTGTAATTACGACTGCTATAACAACCAGAAAAAAATACTAACTTCTGGTGGTAAAACTGTGAAAATTATAGGTTTAGGCAAAAAACAACCTAAAAAGGCGATTTTAGGTTGCATCTCAAAGGCTAAACCTACTATTTTAATAGCGCTTCACTTTGCTTAACCAGAATTACCTGGAACTAAGCGTTGTTCGTACTACGTCTGAGTGATTTAGGCCATGTTTGTGTACGGGAACGTGCCTTCAATCAGGATTGGGCAATACAGATGGCAACAAGCGGAAGCGGAAAGTTTTTTGAAACGTTCAATTTTTGGCCCATGCTTAGATCAGGAGCGGAACGTTTTTCTTGTAGATTGCTATGGAGTAAGCTTAAGGTTTACACTAAGGGTAGCGGTATACTTTTGATGACGTCAGCCGCCGTCTGTCACCGTCCGAAATGCCGGACTGCACCGCATGAAAAATACAGCGCCGTCCTGATTTTTTGCTTGGGCTCAGGCTTTAGACTTAGGCTTAGGCAAATATGCTTATCCTATTGTTACGACCCTGCATTGGCCCAATTCTTTTAACAACTCTCTAGAGGAACAGCATAAAGGTTATGATCTTTGACCATATTTTCAATGGTGCATAGCACCTATCGCCAGTTGGTGATAGATCTTTAACCCTTTATCACATAAATATTTTCTATTTCCCCTGAGACCTACTTTTATGCTAGGATTCGAACTCCAGCGACTGGAGTGGGAGGCGTATACCATCAACACTCCGCTATAGGAGCTTGACGCTCGAGCGCGAGGGGGTTCTCACGTCTTTTGGCGATTTAGTACTATGTATACGTGTTGCAATTGTTCAACACGGTGCGATATATATTATTTAACGTATATACACTGCGCTCAGTTGCCAATAAGCAACTCAATGTGAGAAGGAGTTAAACGTTCGAATCATTGAACTCAAAGCTTAGCAGTTTATCAAATTTTCAAATTTGATTAACACTATTTCTGTGCAAAATTTAAAATTTCCAACCGCAACAGTTCCCAGAATCGTCTCAACTCAAAGTGAGAATTAACTCAACTGAGAGTGAGTTAATGTTTACTGATTCAGAAATAACTAACTCGCTAGCTGAATTGATTAGTCAACTTATTGGAATTTACAGTGCAAAGTCAATAGAAGTTTAGCCTAAACTGATTTTATACGTAAAAAAGCTGATTGGCTTCGGCGAATTAGTAATTGGCTTGAATAGCATATTGACCCTACGACACCACTATTAAACTTTTGAAGGACTGGAATCAAAGTAACAGTTTCGGCGTTTGAATTAAACCTACTGCATCGTATGGTCAAAAAACTAAATCTGACTGCCCCTGCTTCCGTGATTTTAGCATCGACCCTCAGGTTTCAGCCCAGTTAACCAATCGGCATTGCCGCTAATAGACAAATCGGCCCATTTAAAGATCAGAGCCGGAAACGGTTTTCTGCTGGACTGCAATAGTGTAAGCTTAAGCTTTAGACTATTTTTTTTGCTTGGCTTAGACTTAGGCTTAGGCTTAGGCTCAGGAATAAGCTAATTCTTCTGGCTTTTGGCTTCTGCTTAGGTTTTAGGAATACGCTTATAATACTGTTCCGGCCCTGTTCTTTACATTGGTCGGCAAATCGTACATTATCAAAAGGTATAGCGCAACATTTAGGCCCTATATAACGTCATAGACCCGCATAAAATTTTAGAAACCAGGAAACCATCACTTCATATTAAGCCTACAGACGGTAGTCGGGCGGGGTTATTATGAGAAGCAGCAAAACTTCGGATTATTACAAGATATTGGCTTTAGTTTTTGAACCCCTACATAAGCACGCCTTAATGTTTATGCTAAACAATTACTTAGCTAATAGGTCGTATTAAAAGTACTAAATTTAAGTAAATACTTATGCAAATTCCACAATATCATGCGTATATCAGGTGAGTTTTTAGGGTGTAGTGTGCAGTGCACTGAAGCTTTTTTAGCTTCAGTACGCTGCAACACTGAAGTCAAAAACCTTTAGGCTTACGCTTAGGAATAGGCTCATCCATACGCTTAGGCTTAGGCTTAGGCTTAAGAATATGCTTATACTAGTTTCGGCCCTGTTCTATACATGGGACAAAAACGTTAACAAATGTCCTTAGAGGAAACATGCCACCCTTGGTGTGGTTCCTGTGACCCGGCAGCTGGATACCATCGAACCCGTTTATTTCCAAAAAAACCTACAAGTCATAATAATTTAAGCAGTCATAGGAAACGATATTTTTTCCATTAAAGTATTAAAGTGAACATCTGGTTAATTGACAAAAAGAACCTGATTTTAGGCAAAAGTTTTCTTTCAAGAAATTCAAAAATGAACGAACCTAAAATTATAAATAAATTCATTATTTTATCAAAAGTTAATAAACAAACCTACACTGTAAATTTCAGTGAGTTGATTTTAACTCAGAATGACTTGAATTACTCAGTCTGAGTTAGGACTATCAGAGCTTAGAATTTTAAGTTGATTCAATTCATTATGAGTTAATTAATCAAATCACCCTTAGTCAACTCAACTCAGAGTGAGAATGAACTCAACTCAGAGTGAGCTAATGTTTACTGATATTAATTCCGAAATAACTAACTCGCTAAATGAATTGATTAATCAACTCATTGGAATTTACAGCTTATGCAACTGGTGTCATTCTGTGTACAAAAAATATATTCAGCGCAATGTTGGCATTTTCGGCGTACACTGTAAATTGCAATGTATATTGATTAATCAATTCAGCTATAGCGAGTTGGTTATTTCAGAAATAATATCAGTAAACATCAACTCAATCTAAAGTTGAGTTGATTGTAACTCTGAGTTAAGTTGACTCTGGTTGAGTTGATTAGTTAACTCAGAATGAATTGAATCAACTAAAAATTCTAAGTTTTGATAGTCCTTACTCAGACTGAATGATTCAACTCGTTCTGACTTAAAATCGACTCACTGAAATTTATAGTGTATCTCTCTTTAATTATGGAGTGTATACGGAATTCCGTTTGCACCCGGAACTCTGGCGTATGCTTGTTATTGCTCACACTTACGTTAATGATTGCTATTCTTGTCTTGTCTACACCGCGGGTACTGGAAAAGCTTGATACTGTCTTACGGAAGCTTTAAGGTGCCAGTTCAGCCCACGTACGCCGCTAATCTGTACTTTATCAAAAACCAAGATGTCGAGATCAACCAGACCAAAAAAATTTTTAGAAAACTTGAAAATTTTAACTTTTTAATGCATAAATTAATTGTAATACGGTCTTGACAGCACAGCGTCTTCTATGCTTCTTAAGCCTAAGCCTAAGCCCAAACCTAGTCTAAGCCTAAGCTTAAGCTTAAGCCTAAGCCTAAGCCTAAGCCTAAACCTAAGCCCAAGCCCAAGCCTAAGCCTAAGCCTAAGCCTAAGCCTAAGCCTAAACCTAAGCCCAAGCCCAAGCCTAAGCCTAAGCCTAAGCCTAAGCCTAAGCCTAAGCCTAAGCCTAAGCCTAAGCCTAAGGCTAAGCCTAAACCTAAGCCCAAGCCTAAGCCTAAGCCTAAGCCTAAGCCTAAGCCTAAGCCTAAACCTAAGCCCAAGCCCAAGCCTAAGCCTAAGCCTAAGCCTAAGCCTAAGCCTAAGCCTAAGCCTAAGCCTAAGCCTAAGCCTAAGCCTAAGACTAAGCCTAAACGTGAGCCAACCAACCAACCAACTATTTATTTTCAAATAAATTAGGTTATTTTTTTTAACTTCTCTTGCGACTTGGAATAATTTCTCAGAAACTTCCACTTTTAAAGTTACCCTGTGGTCTGATGTATTGTTGTAACATCGTCAATTTGTCAGTAATTTCATGGTTTTATCGCTTCTGCATATGAAGGCACTACATATTCGTCAGCGTTTTACCGATGTGCGGCATCAGCATAAAGGCTTATTGGCCCATGCATAGAACACGGCCGGCACAAGCCTAAGCCGAAACCTAAGCGTATGGATGAGCCTATTCCTGAGCCTAAGCCTAAGCGTATAGATGAGCCTATTTCTAAGCCTAAGCCTAAGCCTAAGCAAAAAATTAAGTCTAAAGCTTCAATTGACTCTATTATAGCTTCTCCGGAAAGCGATCCGGCCCTGCTCTATGCGTGGGCCGGTTTATGTTGCCTTCATACATCCGTATGCCATGCTGAGTAATGTTAGTGTTGTCCTATAGGCTTATCGTACGGCGCCGTTCATCACCTTCGGTCACCGTGCAATAGCGTACGCGAGTGATTGTCGTAATCGGCACCCGGTTGAAAATTTTTATAACATGTAACCCCTTTCCCAAATCCTAGCTACATCCGAGCTTCCATAAACATGTAATTTGAAAGGGGGGAGTCTTACAACATATTCAAATACAGTCACAACCTAGATTTACCTAAAAATAGACCTTAGATCCTGAACTAATGCTGTCACGCAATATTAGCTGAAAAAACACAACATATTTAGCTAACTTCCGGCAAATAGGTCAAGCAATCATTATACACGACGACTTGATAAGCGTTTAAGTCTATTATCCAAATTTAGTCCTTTTTCTAAACTAATACAATCTGCACCGTTAATGCGGACCAGATTCGAAGCGCGGGGGGCACGGACTGCTGGATAAAGGAGGGTGTGGCCCCCAGAAATTTGTGGAAAATTAAAAAAAGGGTACGTTTTCAAAGCTAATACAATAGCTTAGCGTAAACGTAGAGCTTAAGTAATTTTCTCGCTCGATACGCAGATTCGTCGAAAACTTTTACACTTAACCATTTTGTCGTTAAGTTTACTTCAGTTAAAGTATTACTTAAGTCGCTGACTAAATTTGATATATTACACATTAACAATTCTGGCATACTAACCTTGGTCTAATTAAAATTGTTAACTCATGATCTGTCTTCAATACAAATCAAACTAAAGCTTCATTTTTATGATAGTGGCTCACATCTGGTGCTTTATTTGTTTTTGTTCAAAAAGTTAAGTTAAGTCGGTGAATTAAGTAATTACTTATAAGTATAACTTAAGTATATACTTAAGTAAGATTTCAGAAACCCAGCCACTGTTTTTACATTAAATTATTGCTAAATAAAAAATCTAAAATCATTTTAAGTAATTTTCCAAAATTTTGTGAAAATTCTGTATCAACCGAGTTGACTAAGATCGATCATGCAGGCACGCCGGTACAAAAGGTCTCTTGGGTGTCAATCGACGCCACTGAATTTCTTCAGATCTTAAGTTTTGAGTTGGAATTTGAAACATTAAAATGCAAAAAAAATGTGCTGGCTTCTTGTTCGCTTCGCTTGCGAAATTTATTGAATCGCCCTGTCTGTTCTTTGACTCGGTGGCGTACGAAACATTGCATTCAACTGTCCGTGTCCTGGTTCACGCCTCTGCTCAAAACGCAACTGAGTTGAAAGTTACCCTTTGAAATTTTAGAAATTTTACAATCAAATGCCTATAGGAAATATTTTCAAACTACCAGTTCCGGTTCCGGTGCATTAAGCTTTTAACCTCGATTAAGATTGACAGGTTCGAGACACTTCTATAATCCGACCCTTATACCGCGTTATTTCGATAATATTTGCACAAATTCTCGTTCAAACCGCACATTGAAAAGGTTTGCTCCAGTAAACCATACGACAGGTTGAGTTTGAAGACCAGTTGAAATGACTTTTCAACATTTTAATGCCAAATTAATAAAATCAATTTACCTCAACCAGAACCCGATTTGGCATATTTAATGAACCCGATTTTGTAGAGGATCATTTCAGAACCTCGCGTTCACTGTCATACTGCGGTAACCTGAGACTCTTAACGTAAACATTACTTTTAGTTGATCCGTTTTTTTCAAAATTTGCGTTGTCTGATTAAATAAAACAAAAATATTCTGAAACAGATTTCAAAACTAAAAATACAACAAAACTATGAACCAAAGCGGAAACTTAGCTTTACGCCCTATTCACACGTGCTAATTTTTACTGCGAGAACTTGCGGATGCAATTTTCATGTGCAAGTTTTGTCCAAAATCTCGTTCGAAAAACTTGCAGCTGCAAATAATTCAAAAAAATCATAGCTAGTAATTTAGTTAACATATGCAAAACAACCATGCAGATTGACTAAAGTTATTGCAGCCGCTTTGTCATTGGTTGATGAAAAAATGCAAGTTTGAAAAGAATTTTAGAGCGAACCCCAGTTTAAGCATTTTCTGCTCCGTTGTGATTCTATTGATTTAGCAACTTTTATAAGCTGCCCATATTATGTAGATTTAGAATAAAATTTAAGGTTTCATCGGTCTAGAAAATAGCTTTGAATTTATAAATCGACAACCATTTTTCGCCACACAATGTTCAGAACCTAAGCCTAAACCTAAGCCTAATCCTAAGCATAAACATAACCATAGCGACAAATTGTCGATTCGACAATATTTTCGATTTACAAGTTGTCAGTCGACGAGTTGTCGTGTGTCGAATTGTTGTTATTGAGACTTCAGTTTTAAATCAGTTGTTTTTGGTAGTTTCCAAAATTACAATGGTCACAAATTGCAACAAATTACCACATGATTTATGGGCCTAAAACGGTAAACAAAAGCTCACAGGCGATCAAATCAGGTTAAACCTAAACCTGAAAGCCCACACCGAACATTAATTTTCAAAATTGACAAACGAAAACTGCAACCCCTGTCTCATTAACTGTAGACGTCATCACCCCCCAAGAGGAAATTTTACTCGTAATTTTTTTCAGCAGAATTTGTAAATTCAGTTACACCAAAAAACTTGCTGTTTTGAAAAATTCTATTTTGACTAATTTTGTTGTCATTGGCTAAAAACGTGGACTCATTAATGTTTCGATGGACTCCAAGTCGAGCCATGCCCTCTTGTGATTGGTCATTCCTCCGTCGCTTTTGTACAATTACCAATGAATGAGCTCGGTGTAGTCAGGGTTTCGGTTCCAAAGGGTATAACTGTAAATGAACCATTTTACGAGTCAGCGTATCAATTAGTCCCGAAGCAGGCTAGGGTGGCGACCCCAGAATTCTGGGACGGAGGCCTGGGGCGCCGCTTGTGATGATCAAAATATTTTTCAATTTTTTTTGTTTAAAATCTTGTTAGAGTGGGTGCCCCCTGCTTTAGGGTCGAGGCCCACAAATGGGGGTACGGTTGGTGGCTTATCCGGTGCTGGTTGCGATTGAGAAAATTTTATAAATTCTCAATCCTGCTGTAGGTTAAGTGCAATCCCTGTGAACAAGTGTGGATGCTCGGATTTCAGGAAACCATACATGCAGTATAATTGAGGGTACATCTCCGCTGTATATATCTATTCCTCCTTATGTGCCTCAAGTACAAGGGAACCAGACCCGTAGCCAGCTCACCTTGCTAGAGGGGGCTCAAAAATTTTCAGGAGGGGCATTCAAGGTTTTTAATGGCTTACAATCAAGATTAAAAATTTACAAGGGGGGGCAAAATATTTTCAGGGGTGCTCAGCCCCCCCGCCTGGCCCCCCCTTGGCTACGGGCCCGAAGTGAACCTAACCATATTTCACCGCAATTATCATACACTAAACTTATTTTGTGGTTTCGCTTATTATTAAGTAACGTTAGTATGCTGGTTGCTGCGCTGAGCTAAAATATAATTATGATGCAGTTTGCCAGAAATACAACAAATTTTGAGGGTTGATTGGTTAGCGGTCGGAGGCGTATGCCTTCAGAGTCGGTTCGTTTCCTGTTTATAAAAACAGATTCGATTAGACATACAGATTCGATTAGACAATACAAATTAATCTGATACAGGATATGGGCGCCGGATGGTGCCCACGAAAAGGGTTGGTCTCCATTTTATCGTAGATTTACAAGCAATTTCGTCCACACTGTAAATTCCAATGAGTTGATAAATCAATTCAGCTCGCGAGTTGGTTATTTCTGAATTAGTATCAGTAAACATTAACTCACTCTGAGTTGAGTTGATTCTCACTCCGAGTTGAGGTGACTCTGGGGAGTTGATCAATAATTGTCAGTATGAAATGAATCAACTCAAACTTCTGAGTTCTGATAATCCTAACTCAGACTGAGTGATTCAACTCATTCTGAGTTAAAATCAACTCATTGAAATTTACAGTGCGCGGACCTGTGAAAATGGGTAAGTTTAATTCGTAGCAGCTTATTCTGAACCGGACTTCAATTGTACGGCCCTATCGGGCCCGTAGCCAGAAGGCGACCGCTGGGCGATCAACCCTCTTGACGAATCTTGGCCACTACCATTGAAAATTTTCAACCTTGCTTGTAAATCGTCGAAAATTCTTGTACTGTAAGACTTTAAACTTTAGGCATTTGTGAAAAAAGCTACTTAGTGTACGTAATTCATTCTGGAGCAGCTGATGCACATTTGTTCAATCTAACTGCCGGGCCCGTGGTCAAGGGGGGGCAGAGGGGTTCATCCCTTCCCTGGAAAAATTTTAGCCCACCTAGAAAGGTTTCAATCTTGCTTGTAACTCTTTGAAAACTCTTGAATGCCAATCTTGAAAAAATTTTAGCCCCCCCCCCCCCCCTAGCAAGGTGAACTGGCTACGGGACTGCATTTTGTTCGTATGCAAATTATTGTAATTCACAGGAATGTCCAACAGTGCGCGTCCGAGTATAGGCGCAACCCTCAAGACATTGTCAAGTACCAAAAAATCATACGGAGTCAACGCTGATTGGTTGATTTCTGTTTTGATGGTACAGTTTTAGTAATTATGCTGGCATCAAAGTCTCTGCAGAACCGAATGTCAACCAAAATTTATGACCATATTTTGGGTCCATAATTATGCGATGTCCTCTGATGAGCATCATGTGTGTCGTTCTGTTTTCGCTTATTTTTGCTTTTTATTATTTTTATTATGTTATTATTGTAGTAGTAGTAGTTGTTGTTGTTTTTTGTTGCTTGTTGTTGTTGTTGTTGTTTGTGGACGTTGTTGTTGTTGTCGTTGTTGCTGTTGTTGTTGTTGTTGTTTTTGGCGTTGTTGTTGTTGTTGTTTGTCGACGTTGTTTTTGTTGTCGTTGTTGTTGTTGTTGTTGTTGTTGTTTTTGGCGTTGTCGTTGTTGTTGTTGTTGTTGTTATTGTTGTTATTGTTTTCCGTTGTTGTTTTTTGTTGTTGTTTGTTTGTTGTTGTTGTTGTTGTTTTTTGTTGTTGTTGTTGGTGGTGTTGCAGTTGTTGTTTTTTCTTATTGTGATTGTTGTTGTTTCTAGTTTTAAAACATTAGTCTAAGGTAGGGCACAACCGAACTTTGCCATTTCTCATATAGAGCATACCATTAAGCAAAACGGCCAATGTAAAGAACAGGAACATTCGTCTTCCGGCAACGCTGTAATAGAGTAAGCTTAAGCTTTAGCCTAACTTTTTTGTTTAGGCGTAAGCTTAGGCTTATGCTTAAGAATATGCTTACTACTGTTCCGGCCCTGTTCTATACATTGGCCAGCAAAACAATATTACACGAAATAATACACAGATTTCATTGCATAAAAATTATAATGCATACACACAGTACAGTATCTCCATAAGACGTGAGAGTTGCCTTGGCATGAGAGAGGTGTCAAGCTCTTGTAGCGGAGTGGTCATGGTAAACACCCTTAACTGCGAGCGACTACCGTTCGAGTCCTACCGTGACACTGGGTAACAGATGAAATAGGAAATATTCATGTAGAAAAAGGGTTAACTTTCGTTCACCTCAAAGCGGTGTACTTATAAGAAACCTTGTTTGAAGAAGAAAATATCTTGTGATTACAAATATACCCTTAACTAGCACGAAGCCCATTTTTGATAAACATTTAAACTTAACACTCCACAAAGGCATACTGAGCTATTTGGATACCAAGGATCGGTATCACAACAATTCGTCGACCGACAACTCGTCGCCGGACTACTTGTAATCCGAAATTTTATCGACTCGACAATTAGTCGCTTACGATTATGTTTTGGCTTTTAGGCTTAGGTTCAGCATTGCGCCTAAAATTATGCTTAGATTTTTTATAGGCTTTAGAACGCTATTGGACGATAAGTTGTCGGGCGACGAATTGTCGTGAATTCGCTGGGTTTAGGGACCGAAACAGCTATTAGGTTTGCTATAGGTTTAAGATTAATATTTGCATTAACGATGCTTCATTAAGACAGTGTTTTTACGTTGGCGCTGAGGGCACAACCACGCCACCCGTATCTTGAAGTGGTCCTGAACGAACCATTTTCTGTCTTAAAATACGCTTTTAAACATTTCAATGGTTCAAAAAGCGACCTTTGATCGAACCCAATACGCTATTCTGTGGGCTGATCAAGTTTTGAATATTTCAGGCTAAATTAGGCTAAACCAGAGGGGCGTGGGTCATATTCCCACGACGGGAAAACGGTATCAAAAACATCTGTTTATTTGTGATCCATGATTTAAACCATTTTTGTTTTGATTTTTTGCTAATTTAGTGAAATTTTGTTAAATTTTGCTAATAAATTTTCACCCCCGGGCGTAGATTTTAAATATTCAAAGGGGTTCCATAGAATGGAACCTAAGGCTCGCGGGGCCATTAACGAATCTCAAGGTCGGTGGAGACGATATGCTACGAAAACAATAGCTGAACGCCAGTGTGCCGGAACATTTCCATGCCCAGCGTAGTTCAACTCTGACGGGTGCCCAACATCGGGTGGGGTGATTTAAGGGACAGAGTGATATATTGCTACGAGAATGAGAAGTTTTGACGTACAGGGGTTTATCGGTCTGGCAAGGCTTGTTATTAGAACCAAAGGTCTCGGTTTTAGTAATTCGGACCCCCGTCAAACTATTTTCCTCATACATTAAAAAATATGGTGCTAAAATTTTTTTGATACATTAAAAGATTAACGAAAGTTCAAGGTTATACTCATGGATGTAAAGTACTTTCTAAACTGAAGTATGCTTTAAAGTTTTGCACTCAACTTTATTAGGTAATGGAGTCATTTATGCACGACAATTAAAGATCATTGACATATTGCAATAGAGTAAGGTAAAGCTTTAGACTAATTTTTGCATAGGTTACACCGTTTAGGCTAAGGTTTGCACTAACGCATCAGCTCATTCTTCCGTTTATGCTTTAGCTTAGGAATGCGCTTATGCTTCTGTTACGACTCTGTTCGATACACTGGCCAATAGCTGTGTGATGTTTCTCACGAATCGAATGACAAAATTTGAAAAATTTCAATTCCATTTAAAATTGTAAAAATTTAAAAAAAAACAAACGTTCACTGTAAATTTCAGTGAGTTGATTTTAACTCAGAATGAGTTGAATCACTCCGTTTTAGTTAGGACTATTAGAACTCACAAATTTTAATTTATTCAATTCATTCTGAGTTAATTAATCAACTCACCCAGAGCCAACTCAACTGAGGCTGAGAATCAGCTCAACTGAGAGTGAGAGTTAATGTTTACTGATATTAATTCAGAAAAATACTTTATGCTTAAACTATTGGGGTCTCACAGAAAAACGTTCCGTCCCTGATCTTTACATGATCCAAAATTGTAACAGTTTCGACTTGCAAAATAATAGTTTATAGAAACTGCATTGTAAAACGCAATGAGTTAATTAATGAACTCAGACGGAAAATTAGTTATTTCTCAGTTAATAACAATAAACTTTAACTCACTCTGTGTTGACTTGACTCTCACGGTGAGTTGATTTGACTCCGTGGGAGTTGATTAATTAAATCAAAATGAGTTGAGTCACCTTCGAATTGTGAGTTCTGATAGTCATAACTCAGACTGAATGATTCAACTCATTCTGAGTTAAAATCAACTTCCTGGAATTTACAATGTGGCTAACGCTATATGCGGCTAGCTTGACAGTGGACGCTAAATAGCTTTCTTAAAATGCCAATATTAATTGCAAAATGAAAATCTCGCAACAACACAACTCAACTGAACATTTGCTCTAAAAATTAGTTTTGCTCACCCCAAAGAAAAATTACTTTTTAAAATAAAATTGCAACTGCAAGAACTTCATAACTTTCGCCGAACTAATATATTCTGAAGTTTGCATTCAAGCAATCCGAAGCATATTAATATTAGCAGCCCTTGCTGTGTTCCGGTAATTACGCGGGTCAAAACTTCGTCAAAATTACTATATTTTTTCTATAAAATATTTTATTGTTTTTCTAAAAATAGACATGATGGGTAAATAGTTTAGTCAATTTCGGGCCAATGTAAACAGCAGGGTATTAACAGTATTATAAGCATAATCGTAAGCCTAAGCCTAAGCCTAAGCTTACTCTTTTTTAGTCTTACAGAAAAACGTTCCGCCCCTGATCTTTATATGAGCCGTCAATTTCGTAAAATCTTAACTCTCGAATAGGACGAAACGTTTGATGGCTCCGTTAAACCAGTTGCGCATTTTGCCTTCCTTGCCTAACAGACCTATTTGTTAATTTAGGTTCAGATGTCGCCCGAAGCTTAAATTAAGTCGATATACAGAACGTTTCGACTGTAAACATTGTGTCCCTATTAAAATTTCCCAAGCGAGAAACGAAAACCAAGTTTTAATCAAAACTTTGGGTCCAAAATATTTTCAACTTTGAACAATTTCATAGCAATACTTCTCAATGTCCGTAGGGATTTTCCGGTATCTGTGGTTCAATTGGAAACAGGCTAAATTAATTTGGTTGTCTTTTGTTCTGAAGGTACGAAAACCGCAAAAAAACCCACAAAACCGTAAGGGTTGCGCTATACTTTGCGGTACTGCACGCCAACGGACTCACCGATGTGCCGCTACAGGACGCTATGCGATTGCTAATAAAGGCAAAATCTATTTGGTGGCGTTCGGTGGCGTGCGGCAAGTATAGCGATACACTAAGCGGTTGTACTATGCTTGTCGTACGACACTGCGCTGCCAAATGGCACCACGAGTTCAAAATCCCTATTTTTGGATTGGTTCAGTCGGTGGACAAGTGTTACTTTAATACGGAGTGTCCAGGTTTCTGGTGGGTCTAAAAGAGTAGGTTTTGATTCTAGATTACATTTGTTTGCCTAGGCTTAGGCTTAGGCATAGGAACACATTTTTGCACGTTAAAATAGTCAAAAAGTAAAAGCACCCACTGTGACGTTTTGTTAGAAAACGTTGCTGGCTAAAGTAAGCAGGAAAATTCCTACCGGTAGGTGAAGATACCAGAATTATTTTTGGATCTTAAGATTTATTTTTCTCATCTGTCTCTAAATTTGAACAGAACAACAGCGTAGACACCTTTTAGGTGATAGATTTTCAGTTATGCTTCTGGTATTCGCACCCTAAAAACGAAATCGATCACGTATTGTTTTACTGTAGTGACCCGAATAAGAAGGGAGTAATAAAAGGGGATCCCCATTTTGAATCCCAATCAATCGGAGTCCGTATTCCTAATAACAGTGCGTAAGCGGATAGATACCCTAAACTTTAATTAGAGACCATAAATATCAATTATGTATAATTGTTGGTCATAAATGACCCGAAGATTTAATAAAGTTGAGTGGAATACTTTTGAAGCATATTTGAGTTTTAAAATTCCTAACAGTCCCAGAACCTTGCATTATCGCTCAAGCTTTTAATACAAGACAAACGTTCAATTCAACGGATAGTTACAATACCGTATCTATCAGTAACGAAGAACACCAGAGTGCGGGTTAAAAATAAATAACAGTCCGTAACCGAATAACAGCGGGTGCTCCCTCTGGGCTGGCCAAATAAATATCAGTCCTCCTCTGTTTCGGGTCACTACAGTACGTACATGTTTTACAACTGTAAATCTTAATGTCGTCAATTCCAGCCTCTGAGCGTAGAATGTCAGAGTTGATTTCAATTTAAATTTCAAATACAGTTTTTATAAAGTAAAATTTTAAAAAAGTCGATTAAGACTTTTAATATCCGTAGTCTAAAGTCAATCTAGCGTATATGGCAATATGTTGTTGACAGACTGACTAAAACTCCTGAGACGCTGTAATGATAAAATTTGGCTAAATTCTAAAACTGTCGATTCGATGATATCTTAGGACCTCGCTGTATATTTTGCCTAAATTTAGCTTTAGCTGGCGCAGTTCGTACGGCATACTAAACCTGAGCCAACCTAAGTATAACCTGAAAATAAGCTTTCTAGTCTGGTGAAGTCATTTTGTTTTGCTTTGGTAAGGCCCTGTAGTATTTAGGTTGGGCTATACTTTTGTTGACGTCTGGCGCCGTTGTCCCCGTATGGCGCCGTCCGTCACCGCGTGTCTCCCGTACGGCGCTCTCCGTTCCGTGCGGTATCGTACGCAAATAACTGACGTACGATAACGTATGGAACGAACGGTGACGAACGACGCCGTACGGATGACGAACGGTGACGAACGACGCCGTATGGATGACGGACGGTGACGAACGACGCCGGACGTGTGCCGGACGTCGACGGACGGCGCCGTACGGTGATGGACGACGACGAACTACGCCGCACGAGTGACGCACGGTGACTGACTACGGGCGACGCTATACTCTGGATGACATCTGGCAAAGCCTGTCACCTTCCGGCGCCGTCTGGCGCAGTCCGCCACCGTGCCGCAACGCAATGTGTATTGCCGCATGGTACAGCATACCAGTCGGTAAACAAAAATGGTTTCAATTGGACCAGAGTTGGGCACCGGAAAAAACCAACAAAATAAAACAGTTTTTTTTCGGGTTTTTTTCAGTTTTTTCCGCGGGGTGGAAAAAACGGGAAAAAACCGAATAAAAACAGAAAAAACGGAAAAACCCGTTTTTTTCCGGTCGATTCAATTTTTCCGGCAAAAACCAACCCTGATTGAGACGCTGTCGGACGGCGCCGTACGACAGGTATAGCGCCACCCCAAAGGTAGAAAACCTCCCGGGCTCATTACACAATATATTGGCCTGAACCGAAATCAAGGTTACGCTGCTGCCAGCAACAATTATAACCTTGACGTATACGGCGATTTGAGCCAATGTATAGAACACGGCCGTTACAGTAGTATAACCATATTTCTAAACGTAACCATAAGCTTAAGCATAAGCCTAAGCGTACGAATTAATAGATACAAATTGTAAGCAAAAAAATAGTCTAAAGCTTGAGCTTACTCTATTGCAGGTCCGCAGAAAAATGTTCTGCACATAATATTTACATGGATCGGTATTTTGAACAGTGTCCATAAAATCGTTGGACAACGGGGTGACGTTCGGATGATCTTAAAATTCCGCTGGTTAATGAAAGTAATGTTGTGTTTTGTTTGATGGAAACACTTGTAAGTTTTTAGTTTCATATAAATATGCAAACAAAACTGCTGACGAATGTATTAATATTTTAGTATCGCTGGCTTTCTAACAAATTACCCAATTACTATTGAGTGATGGGCTTAGAGCCACGAGTTTGGAAAAGGAGGTTACTTTCTATAAGAATTTCGAGCGGGGAGTGGCAAAAAAGTAACCCTTTTAGAAAAATCCAAAAGGGGGATGTTTTTTTTTATTTTAGTACCCCCTGGTTACGGCCATTTGTTGAACCAATGATAGATTTTGCTAGAAACCGGACAATAAGCTAAAGATTAAATACAACAAGAGAACCAATCACAATTGCAGACGTTACAGATTCGCTTAGGCTTTAGGCTTAGATTTAAACCAAGGATTAATACAAGAACAGAACCAATCACAATTGCAGACGTTACAGATTCGCTTAGGCTTTAGGCTTAGATTTAAACCAAGGATTAATACAAGAACGGAACCAATCACAATTTCACACGTTACAGATTCACTTAGGCTTTAGGCTTAGATTTAAACCAAGGATTAATACAAGAACGGAACCAATTACAATTGCACACGTTATAGATTCGCTTAGGCTTTAGGCTTAGATTCAAACCAAGGATTAATACAAGAACGGAACCAATCACAATTGCACACGTTATAGATTCGCTTAGGCTTTAGGCTTAGATTTAAACCAAGGATTAATACAAGAACGGAACCAATCACAATTGCACACGTTACAGATTCGCTTAGGCTTTAGGCTTAGATTTAAACCAAGGATTAATACAAGAACGGAACCAATTACAATTGCACACGTTATAGATTCGCTTAGGCTTTAGGCTTAGATTTAAACCAAGGATTAATACAAGAACGGTACCAATTACAATTGCACACGTTATAGATTCGCTTAGGCTTTAGGCTTAGATTTAAACCAAGGATTAATACAAGAAAAGAACCAACCACAATTACAGACGTAAACACATTTGCATAGGCTTATGTTGGAGCGTAAATCAAGTCTTAGGTTGACATTCTCGCTTACCCCTAAACAAGTATCCAAGACCCCGGGAAAGTGACGCACATACGGAACTTTATTCTCCGTAAATTGTGCGAACAGGATTTGGCATTGGCCAAAAACCCAACGGCGAAAACAGTCTTGTATTGGTGGAAAAAACAAGAAAAACGGAAAAAACTTTTTATTATAGAAATAATATTTATTGTTTAGTAAATAGTTTGCGTAACAGCTAAACTTTGTGGACCGGACCAAGTCGATCCCCAGTTACTCAGCGGTCCTGTGGATCAGGTCCGGTCCGTTTTAAGCCCGGTTCAGGATCGAACACGGTTCCGACAGATCCGGTCTTGTTCGACGTTAATACACATACAGCAAAGTCTTAAACGGAAAAATTTTTTTCCGACAGCGGATTAAAACTGTGAAATTGAAAATCGTTAAGTAAACTTGATTAATAAAAGGATTGGATCGGTTCTGCCCAGGTTGCAGGTGGACCGGTCCAATTTATTGTAGTCCGGCGAACGTCACTGCAGTAACAGCAACAAAACGACGCCGAAAACTGCCAGAAATCAGTTTGTTCTTTTCCAACGCCGACCAATCCAATTTCGCCATAAATGCCCGTATCGTTTTTAGTGACTACACGATTGGGGTTAATATTTGCTGTTTGAGGTTTAATGCAACATTTTTAGTAATACATATTATATTTCGTATTCAAATTTTTCATCCGAGAGACAAGTTATAACTGGGGCAGATTGGGTCACATTTTGGATCTCCATTTAAAATATTAATTGACTTATTATTTAAGCTAATTTGTATTCAAACAAGCGAACTGTTGCTCTACAGATCAGATATTTTACACAAACCAGTATTGTAGTGACCCGAATAAGAGGGGGGGCTGATATTTATTTCGCTTCTCCAGAGGGTGCCCCTTGTTATTCGGTTAGGGACTGTTATTTATTTTCAACCCACTCTACGCCACCCTTCGTTACTGATATATGTCCGGTATTGCAGTATCCGTTGGATTCAAACGTTTATTTGTCTTGTGTCAATAGCTTGAGCGATAATTGTACTTAAGAACAACTTTTAAAACTTAAGTACGCTTTAAAATTTCGAAGTCACCTTTATTTGGTTCTGGAGTCATTTATGCGTTACAATTAGGGATAATTGACATTTATAGACTCTAATTAGGGTTTAGGAACTCTACCCGCTTACGGACTCTTATTAGTGATACGGATTCCTATTGATTGGGACTCAAAATGGGGATCACCCTTTTATTACCCCCCTCTTATTGGGGACAGTACTGTAGGCAAGCATTAAACTTGTAAAATAGCGAAATATGAAAATAACAACTTTCTACCGAAAAGTATAAAGTTCGACTTAGCGGAAATTAACGTCAGTGAAAAATTGACAAAATTTCGACTGACATTAATGTCAAAAATTAACCAATCACTGGTCACGACAAATGGTATCTTTGAACTATTACTTAGCTAGTAGATTTTAACAAAAAGCGACAAATTGCGATATAAACTGTCGCTAAATTTGAAACGTTACAGCTTCGCGTTTCAAGGGTAAATCTAAGATGGAACACAAACAATAGGTTAACGTGAAACGTTTGGCAAAGTAATTAGAATTTGGCAGTTTTGCAGGCGTTTTTATTCGACTGATTATCTTCAAAATACTAGCAAATGTTCCTGAACAAGCGGTCAAATGTAGAGTATTCAAAAAACGGTGATTATTAATATTATACCTACTTTTATAGAAGCATTTGCTACAAACCTGCGTGTCGACTGAACCAATAATTTTTTGACATCCACGTGGCAGTGAGTTAATTTTGATGAAGTCTTTTGCCTGATTCACCTTTCGGTCAATGTATAGAACAGGGTCGTAACAGTAGTATAAGCATATTCCTAAACCTAAACGTAACAATGAGCTGCTACATAATCCTAAGCCTAAACAAAAAACATAGTCTAAAGCTTGTTGAGCTTGCTGTATTGCAGTCTCACAGAAAACCGTTCCGCCACTGATTGTTATATGGACCCATCCTTCTGAAGATTCCTTCTAAATCAAATATGGCAGCTGTTGATAAGCTGTGGAAATATTGATATCAGCGACCTGTTAACACACGGGATTGAATAAATTCTGAAAACGAGGAACTGATTAATGAATTTTCGTCTGAGCAACATTGTAACATATTGAAACGCGGAAACCATGCAAATTTAAACGTGTTCTAAGCAAACATTATAAAATATATACACTGCAAAAAATGATGAGTCAAGTTGACTATCTCCGAAACAGGCTTTATTGGGCTGCACAAACGGCACGTTAGAAAAGAACCGGTTCCTTTTTCCGGAGGGGCAATAATAGAGTCAGTTTAAGCTTTTTAGACTATTTTTTGCTTAGGCTTAGGCTTAGGCTTAGGCTTAGGCTTAGGGTTAGAAATATGCTTATACTGCTGTTCCGGCCCTGCAGTCAGAGACAAACATGCGACTCAGTAAGTCCAAGTTGATTCGGCAGAGTCGAATTTGACTAAATTTGTGTAGTCCGGTAAAACCTATTTCGGAGAGAGTCAATTTGACTAATTATTTTTTGCAGTGTAAAAAGAATACGGAAAAGAAACCAAAAATTAGTTTTACTGAACAGATTCACGCAGCATTAGAATATAACCAATACTAAACCAGAATATGGCCTAAACCAAAGCTAATGTAAACGGCCCTTATTATGCATCATCCAGGTTATACTGCGCTCGCCAACGTCAAAAAATATCCCACTATTTTTATACCTAGCTAATTTACGAATACACACTAAAAATAATGTGCAAAAATTTAGCTAGCTACACTAATCACCTATAAAATATTGCGACCGGACAAAAATAGTGTATAGAAAAACTTCACCCTTTTCAAATACAGTGCAAATTGTAGGTGAATATGGTTAGAAATTGCAAGGCTTAAAATCTTTCTTAATTTTCCAAATTTTGGCCCTGAAATTTTCTTTTTGATGAAGAAATCAACGTTCGCGCAAAAATTCATTATTTTGGCGGGAAAATTTGAATTTTGCAAGAAATTCAAATTTCGGCGGAAAACTTAAATTTTGATGGAAACTCAAATTTTTGCGGGAAAACTTAAATTTTTGTGGCAAATTTTAGTTTTGGCGAGAAAATCAATTTTTGGCGCGAAGTTCAAATTTTGATTGGAAAAAATTAAATTTTGGCGCTAAATTTAAATTTTTACAGGAAAAGTCCAATTTTGGCGGCAAAATTCAAATTTTAGTCGGAAAAATCAAAGTTAAATGTGAAATTCAACTTTTTCGGTAAATTCTAATTTTGGCGCAAGAAATAACACACTGTCAAAATACCCTGCCATTTTTCGAACATGCCCTCCGCACAGCATGTAAAAAATAACATAGTAGCTAAATAGTACGAAAATAATTGCTTGGTTCAAGAAATAGCTGTAACTTTATTGCTACTTTCCAAAATTAAAATGGAAATTTTTTTGACATTGGCGAGCGCAGTATAACCTTGATGGTGTATTACTTTTAGAAGGCATCCAGGTTTCACGCGGAACAACTACAGACCACATAGGTTTAGGCTATAGACTATTTTTTGCTTTGATTTGTGCTTAAGGTTTAATAACCTTATATTTTGTTAGGCTAATACCTATCATTCTGTTAAGGAAAAATTTATCGTTAGCTATAATCACATTTTAGGCAGTTTACTGTGCGGCGACACTTCAAAGGCACGGTGATTGTAGCATGGCTCTTAACTATACACAAAGCGTGGTACCGGTATAAATATCCGGTCTTACCATCACTACAAGTTGAATGGCGAACCCATGGTTTTAAAGGGAAATATTTAAAAGAACGAAACCAAAGGTGAACGTGGCATATACTGCTGTTTGCCAATTTTAGGCCAATGTAAAGAACATGAGCGGAACAGCATTATAAGCATATTCCTAAGTCTAAGCCTAAACCTAAGCCTAAGCGTAAGAATGAACATATTCCTAAGCCTAAGCATAAGCCTAGCAAAAAAATCGTCTAAAGCTTAAGCTTACTCTTTTCCAGTCATACAGAAAAATGGTCCGCCACTAATCTTTACATGGACCAAATTTATATACTTTTACAGAAGTAACCGTAGTCTAAGCGTATTTATAAGCTTAAGCCAAAGCCTAAACATTAATTGCAAACGTGAATCGCTATATTTAAGGCGGGATATTTGGACCAACAAAATGTTATTCTATTGTACGATCGGCCAACGTTACATTAAGGGGCGTAACAGTAGACTAAGCGTGTTTCTAAGCCTAAGCCTAAGCCTAAGCCAAAACAAAAAATTGTCATCTAGAATCTAAACCTACTCTTTTATATACTCACCAGAAACCTGGACGCCCCTTAGAGTAAACAAGGGCATTACGATTCATAAAAACTGCAATTTTACAGTATTCTTAGGTAAGGAAATAAGCTATTTGTGTCGCTAAGAAGCAAGTGGACTGAATGGTGTAGCCCGGAACCCAAACTTCTGTCTGCGTTCAGGTGTTGCGATTTGTTTAATGGTTGTCTTTCTGGATTTCCCCCGTTCCAATAAGCGTCCATTTGAAAATATATTTAAACTGCATGATGATCATGTTTAGCACGTTTCAACGCAGGGATGGCAGTGTATTGATTACGTACTTCTTGACAACAATACATTATCATATCATTTTTGCTGCACGTGTTGACACAACATTGTTGCAAAAGTGATCTTCTCATTTCACTGCGTTTATCTAAAACTGGTGACGTAGAATGTCGCAAAATGACGTTTTGTGACACTATCGATGACATCACCAAACTATGATTTGATTGGCCAGTTTTTGGTAGTCGACTATGATTGGTCGCAGCAATGTGATAGGCTGAAAAAAATTCAAAAAATTTGAACCGTGCGGTATGAATTTATAAACCAATACTCATTACATACCAATCAGAAAAAAGCATTCGCATCAAACAATCTTATTTGAGTATGGCATTAAGCTAGTAACCAATCACAAGGCGTACACTCGTTGCATAAAAAGAAATACGTTGTATGCTAGCCCAACTCGTAGTTACGCCCTGGGCTAGCCCAATTCCGAATTGGTCTACTTGGGCTACAACATATACATACAGTGTATCAGGTTCATGTTACTTTCAGGGACGTCCAGGTTTCTGGTCGGTCTGTAAAAGAATAGGTTTAGATTCTAGATTACATTCTTTTGCTTAGACATAGGCTTAGGTATACGCCATGCAGATAAAATTTTTTTACAACGATTTTTTGGCCATAAAAATGCGGTACGAGGTTTTTGCAAAGATTAGCATTGTTGCTGGATATTGAAGAATAGACTGAATACTGCCGTCTATTTTTAGCTCGGCTTCGTTTTGTGGTGAGACTAAAAACAGAGTACACTGTAAATTCATGTGAGTTGGTTTGAACTCACAATGAGTTGAATCACTCAGTTTGAGTTAGGACTATCAGAACTCAGCATTTTGAGTGGATTCAATTTGTTCTGAGTTAGTCAACTCTCCTACAGTCATCTCAACTCAAAGTGAGAATTAACTCAACTGAGAGTGACGTAATGTTTACTGATAATAATTCAGAATTAACTAACTCGCTAGCTGAATCGAGTAATCAACTCATTGGAATTTACAGTGTATGCTTTTGATTCTGAACAAACATAAATTGCTTAGGCTTATGCTAAGGTTTAGGTTTACAGTTTTTGCAACGGTAAGGCTATTAAAGTATAGGCTTATATATTCTACAGGTATTATCTACACTGTAAATTGCAATAAGTTGATTAATCAATTCAGCAAGCGAGTTGGTTATTTCTGAATTAACATCAGTAAACATTAACTCACTCTGAGCTGAGTTGATTCTCACTCTGAGTTGAGTTGATTCCGGGCGAGTTTATTAATTAACCAGAATGAGTTGAATTAACTCAGAATTATACGAGTGCTGATAGTCCTAACTTAGACTGAGTGATTCAGCGCATTCTGAATTAAAATTAACTCACTGGAATTTACAGTGTAAAAAGTAAAATTGACAGGTCAAACTTAAATGCCAGTTTTCACCTGAACGCGGATACCGAGTCTCCATTAAAACGGCATCATTGGGCGCTCGATAGCAGTGATCGCAAAGGTCGGCGAGTCGTGAAATCAATTGTTTACCGCAATACCTTGTTCGAGCGTCGTTTGTAAAAGTTTTGCTCGGAAACCAACGTTTTGAAACTTTCGCTTCTGTATACCAGTGGTGTTGTCGTTGTTGTTGTGGTTTCATCAAAATTAACATTATTATTGTTATTAAGAATTTCATTTTTTTTTGAACTCTAAGTATTTTTGCTAACGGTCCGAATACTCATGTATGTGCAGGTCCGTAGCCAGCTCACCTTGCTAGAGGGGGCTAAAATTTTTTAGGAGGGGCATTCTCAAGGATGTTCAATGAGTTACAAGCAAGGTTGAAAAAATTCTAGGGAGCCCAAAATTTTCCAGGGGGCTGAACCAGCCCTGGCCCGTCTTGGCTATGGGCCCGAATGTGTGTAGTAACAAACACCAGCTGGTGATATGTCTCGAACCACTGACTGCTAAGGCACAAAATTCAGCATATTTTTAATATATGAATTGGCGTTGTTTTGTAACAGTTTTGAGTTCAACAACCGCAATAGTTAGTGAGTTTGAAATCCTATTACTAACTGATGATAGTTGTTTAGTGAGTTTGAAATCCTATTACTAACTGATGATAGTTGTTTAGCGAGTTTGAAATCCTATTACTAACTGATGATAGTTGTTTAGTGAGTTTGAAATCCTATTACTAACTGATGATAGTTGTTTAGTGAGTTTGAAATCCTATTACTAACTGATGATAGTTGTTTAGTGAGTTTGAAATCCTATTACTAACTGATGATAGTTGTTTAGTGAGTTTGAAATCCTATTACTAACTGATGATAGTTGTTTAGTGAGTTTGAAATCCTATTACTAACTGATGATAGTTGTTTAGTGAGTTTGAAATCCTATTACTAACTGATGATAGTTGTTTAGTGAGTTTGAAATCCTATTACTAACTGATGATAGTTGTTTAGCGAGTTTGAAATCCTATTACTAACTGATGATAGTTGTTTAGTGAGTTTGAAATCCTATTACTAACTGATGATAGTTGTTACACATTTGAGGGCTTAAGTCTGGTGTAATGACCATTGTTTTTTGATAGATTTGTTCGAAAGTTAAATCAATTTGGAAGAAATTGCGGTGATACGAACTGGCAAATTGGCTAAATTTTTAAAATCTTACTTAAGTACGCCTTCATACTTTTAAGTATTTGTTGTTTTTGTACTTACGAACCCATAAATTTAAATTCTTACTTAAGCCAAGATTTAACCAAGTACACTGCAAGAAATGGTGAGTCAAATTGACTCTCTCAGAAGTAGGCTTTTCATGACTACACAAAAGGAGTCAAATTCGACTCCGTCAGAGTCAAATTCGACTCACATTTTGGAGAGACTGAATTTGACTCACAATTTTTTGCAGTGTATACTTAAACTAAATACTTAAGTAAAATTTCACAAAGTCAGTCAATATTATTCTCTTATTAAATCAAAACTGTTTTACTAAAACGCAAATAAGAATTTTATATTTATTTGCTCCACCAAACCGCCAATTTAACGGTTGCCGAGTGTAAGCATGTGAGACATTCTTGTCCGTTATGTGCACATAGCGCAGTGCACTGTATGTATGCTAGCTGGTAGCATACGGTCGCACATATCGTCGACGAAAAATGCAGTTGGACAGGCGGGCTGCGTGGCGCAGTGGTAGAGCATTCGCTTAAGGATCCGTAGGCTGAGAGTTCGGTCCCCGCTCCACAGGCTCGCTTGTCCAGCTGCTTAGTAGAAAGGTCTGATGTCGTGGGTCGTACCTAGACTGACACCGAGTTGAAAAATTCCGCCTTTGATCAATTTTCCACAATCGATAGGTATGTTCGGTAAAATTTATATAAATTAATTTCTTCTGATTTCCCCGCTAAAATTTGAATTTCCCACCAAAATATTAATTTTCCTGCTGAAATTTGAGTTTCCCTCAAAATTTTGAATTTTCCCCCTAAAATTTTAATTTTCCGCCATGATTTTGATTTACCCGCTGAAATTTGAAATTCGCGCCAAAATATGATGTAGTAGACATCTTAAAACTGTATTATGAGGTTGAAAACAGCAACTGGAATGTCATATAACATTGACATACAACGATATAATCAACGCTAAGCAGACAAGTGCCGTTTTCGGAATACGATTAATAACCAGACAAAATGTTACCCAATATTTTGACAGGGACAAATCGTGTCCCACGCTGCCTCAGTTTTAACGTGAACCCCGTATAACTAACACACGACCGCTATTAGATCTACAATCATAAGATCCCGTATTCCACCAGATACAATGAGATATTTAAACGAATATAATGCTATTCTAAAATATAAGCGACTATCATATGATATTCATCAGGACAGTGTATAAAATCATCGCGTTTGAAGAATTCAGCATAAAGTTCGACGGCAGAGGCACAGATGTGCTTTAAAACACCAAATTGCGCACCGGAAGATCCGTTTCAGATCGAAAATTTGCTCAGATTAGTAATTGGCACACAATGGCGTGCACAACACAGTGTACTGCCTTGATTATAATATGACCCCCGCCATTACACTTAATGTAAAAACAGAACTTCCCACCTACACAAAATAATTACTTTTCCTAATTTTGAGCGATATAAATGTTGTACCAAACCTGAACCAACCAATGAGATGCATTGCAGAGGCGTAACCAAAATTCCAGCTAAAAACCATATAAAATATCCAATTAAATCATTATTAAGCGAGCGTAGTGAGCGAGAAGATTTTTTTCTGACCTTCAGATTGCAACGATTTGATTGGTAAAACGTGCACAAAAGTATGTCCATTTTGACCCATGTTTACTTTAAGGGGCGTACAGGTTACTGGTTGGTCTATAAAAGAGTAGGTTTTGATTCTAGATTACATTTGTTTGTTTAGGCTTATGCTTAGGCTTAGGCTTAGGCTTAGGAACACATTTTTGCAACGCTTAGGCTTAGGCTTAGGGTTAGGAACACGCATAATTTACTGTTACACCCCTTAAAGTAACATTGGCCTCCATATTTACCATTCCTCGCAGAAGTTCGTAGGCATTTATATATCCTGTATAGCCTTTTATATACACCCCTGAGTGGTTTGGCAGGTACAGGTTTATTATAGGTTTAAATATTTCTGAGGTAGAAAAATAGCGGAGGCACCGCTACACTCATGAGCGTTCAGTTGCGGATGTAGAAGACGGGTGGGGTGCGAAAGGAACCGTCTGCCCATCGTCAAAAAAATTTTTGTAATAAAATGGCTAAGTCTCTAGTCCCTGGCTAACAATTTTTCCTCTTCAGAAAACTGACACATAGAAGTTTCAGGATCAGCCGCTCTAAGCGTTATAGCACTTAGGAATTAGGTTTACCATCAAAAGGCAACTAGGATATAATTGGTTTCAGATATACGGACAATGTAAAAGAACAGGGGCAGAACAGTACTATAGCATATTTTGAAGTTAAGCCTACGCCTAAGCCTAAGCATAAGCGTAAGAATGAGTTTATTCCAGCCAAAGCCTAAGCCAAAGCCTAAGCCTAAGCGTAAAGAATGAGTATATTTCTAAGCCTAAGCCTAAACCTAAGCCGAGCAAAAAATAGTCTAAAGCTTAAGCTTGCTCTATTCTAGTCGCCCAGAAAAACGTTCCACTCCTGATCTTTACATGAGCCAAATATACCAACTAGTTAGAATGGTTGCAACATTTACAAATCTGCTCTAGAAACGATTTCTGCAAGTAATTGGCATAAAAACTGAAAAGTATATCTTTTTTGATTACAAAACTTCTTAAAAAATAGCAAAAAATATTAACTGTAGTGACCTGAATAAAAGAAAAATTACAACAAACGTCCATGGTTCGTATTTTGAGAATGAATCAATAATTTATTTATCTAATAAGAGTGCGTAAACGGATAGAGTCCGAAATGGCCAAATTTGTGCATATTGGTCAATTATGTTAAATGCGTAAATGCTTCTTGGACCAAATTAAGTTCAGCACAGAGATTGCTACTTATATTTACAGCAACATGGGCCCGTAGCCAAGGGAAAGCTTAGGGTACCCCCCCTCGAAAAATTTTGCCCCCCCCGTTGGAATGTTTTCAACCTTGCGTGTAACTCATTGAAAACCTTTTAACACTCCACCTGAACAATGTTTAACCCCCCTAGCCAGAAACAGTTCGGAACCAAAGTTGGTAGCTAAGTACTGCATACCCTTAATTTTAATTGGAATCCTGAGTCAGATTCCACGGTTTTATCGCTCAAACGGCCAACGTATAGAAAATGGCCGGAACAGTAGTATAAGCATACTCCTAGACCTAAGCCTTAGCAAAAGAATTAGTCTAAAGCTTAAGCTTACTTTATTACTCCTGCCGGAAAACGTTCCGGTCCTGTTCACTACGTGGACCACTCACTTGAAGGTGATATTTTTATGTTGTCACCTAAGCAGCAGGGTTTAACCGGATATATGTTTCCATTCTTTTGATCAATACATCTGTGTTTCCGTTATTTTTACTATCCGTTAACACCGTACCAGTTTATCTGGTAAATTTGTGTTGATATCCCAAGACTCTCACTCTCGGCACATAAACACATTTTTGGGATTCCTAGTCTGTCTATGTACGCTCCACTGAAAATACTTTAGTTATATTTCACTAACTTTTTCAAGTATAACGGTCGTAAATATTGAGTAAATCTTTGCTACAATAATGTAAATAAAGTAAAACTACTGCTGTCATTTATAAGTAAAACTTTGCCAAACACCATAGTAAGTAAAACCCGACGCTAAATTCAGCAACAGATTTTACTTAATTTTAAGCATATTTTTAGTGAATGCATTTGACGTGCAGTTTTTCCCTGTGATGATTAAGCCCTACGGGTGGACATCCGCTACTGAATTCATTCAGGGGCAGTAAACATGCGCTGGTGAATTGTTTCTCAGAGGTGAAAATTCACTAGCGGATTTATTTCCAAGAGTCAAAAATCTTTTGACTAACAAATTCGCTGTCATACCGGTAAATGAAAACCTACGTCTGAAACCTATCTAAGGTTTGGTCCAATGTTACTTTTAGGGGCGTAGCAGTAGATTAAGCGTACTGCTATGCCTAAGCCTAAGCCTAAAGCGTAAGCCAGAGCAAAAAACGTAATGTAGAATCTAAACCTACTCTTTTATAGACCCATCAGAAACCTGGACGACTCTTAAAGTAACACGAGCCAACGTTTGGAATTAATGTAGAAACCGTTGTGAAGCCTACACAGTCAACTTGCATGGTGGGAACTCAAATTAGTGAATCTAATAAATTTAGGCTTTTTTTGCAATTTCCTAACCGGAAACCTACGCCCTCAGCTTGCGTGCCACATTTAGAAAATTCAAAGAAAAATAAAACTACTCGAGCATATAATAATTTTTAGCAAAGTAACGGATTGGTTCGTAGCAAACCTTCCTTCTTGCATCAGAGTAATTTTCTCACGATACTAAATGGCCAAAGTAGCGGTGTTTTTCTTTGTCATTGGCTGGATTGCAAAAACATGACTTAAAGTGAACATTTTAGGCAGATTTCAAACTTTTTGAGTTTAGACTATTGGACTAAACCGTAGGGCGGTCTGCCTCTTATCGGGCAGAATTAGCAGAAAGCATTCGCTGTTTTAGGGCCGTAACAGTAGTACATATAAGCATATTCCAAAGCCTAAGCCTAATAGTTTAAGTCTAAGCTTAACAATAAGCTTATACAAGCGTAAGCCTAAGACTAAGCCTAAGCAAAAAATATGTAAAGCATACGCTTATTCTATTGCAGTTCCCCCACCAATGAAAAACGTTCCGCTCCTGATCTTTACATGGACCGAGGTTTGGAAGCAAACTGGAATCGATTCCATCAGCCGAAATTTTTTGGCAGGCCGCCATGTATAAAATTTCGGCCCATGAAAAGAGCGGGGCCGGAACGTTTTTCTGCGTGACTGTAATAGAGTAAGCTCAATCTCTAGACTATTTTTTGCTTAGGCTTAGGCTTACGCTTAGGCGTAGGCATTATAAATAAGCTTATACTACAACTGTTGCGGCCCAGTTATATATATGGGCCAAAAGATTTGTCGTTCATCGAATTTTTTAATTTCAACTCTTCCTAATACAGTTTAAATCTATACTAGAACTTAAGTAAACGTTGCGATCGAGCCCGAGGGGGCTCTCACGTCTTGTGGTGATTTAGTACTATGTATACGTGTTGCAATTGTTAAACACAGTGCGATATATATTATTTAACGTATATATACTGCGCTGAGTTGCCTACAGGCAACTCAATGTGAGAAGGGGTTAATATTAAGATGTTATTCGTATTACTTTGCGCCAGGGTTGTTGGCCGAAAAAAATTATCGAAAAAAATGGTTTGTTTCCATTTTGTTCCTAGGGTGGTGGAAAAAATGGAAAAAATAAAAAATATAAAGATTCTTAAATATAATTGGTAACTAAATATGATCTAAAATAGAGTTTTTAGATGACTTGTGACTAATTTTCACGCAACATATTAAATATGACTGTGTGTAATGTCCGCCCGGACACATTATATGATCGAAAAGAGCGAAAATTGTAGTGTATGAATATATAAATGGATTTCAGATTTGAAAATTTGCCACGAGATTCAATGTAAAACTACATATGCTACTTGTTCGGTTCACTCACCAGGTTTCGTCGACAGTGGGGCCAAAGTTTGGGCGCTCACAATTGAAAGCTTGCTTTTACCGTATTATTTAACACAAGAATACGCCTAGCATCAACCTCGCTTTGCTCGCGAGGTTGAAACAATTGAGACGCTTTGATGTCGGAAAAAATCCAAAAGCATCTTGGGATTTAATGTATACTTACAAAAAACAAGCGTGACTTGTTTAGCTCGCTCCACTTATGAGTTTGTAATGTTCTGATGACCTCCTCCGATTATTCCATGCCGCAACTTAAATTTGTAAAAAAAATTCAAATATTAAGGTCCAATATTCCTCCACAGACTCAAAATGTTTTTGCCGAAAAATTATACAAATTATAAACCTTTTGACACAGGTTGTGGAGCTAAGACGAATGTTGTTAAATGTTTCCCAATCAGGCGTATGCCTAACGAGTAACTGATATATAATTTGTCCAACTTATGGAGGAAAAATATTGGGTCTCGCTGAATTTGTGGCCTTAAAAATCGAATTTTTCAAAATTCAGATTTGGGCATGGAATGATCAGAATATGTCATCAGAAGCTCAAATATGCAAACACTTTCAAAACGCAAGTATTTTTGGGCAAACGACGGCTCAGGGTGGGCTAACCGATCACTCAAAAAATGATTTTTCCATTTTTTCCGTAAAAAATGAAAAAATTCATGTTTTC